>JAIEZT010000007.1:11114172-11154172 GCA_019594935.1 Periophthalmus modestus | reverse complement strand
ATTAGATGGATCCCCAATTTAAAAAAAAATACCAATGTAGCAATCAGCATAGCAATTTTCCATATTTGCATATTTTTGACTAGAAGCCATTTAGCGGTAGATACTTTTTTTGCAGATTGATAATAAGTTTTGGTTTTCCAAAACGTCTCATTTAATGTTTTCTACCTCACATCCTGGTAAGAAAATAAATGAAAAATCCCTATCTGTGCTTTATAAAGTCCCCACGCCTGCTTCAGCTTTAACTGGCTGTTCTCTGCAGGTGGTGGTGTCTCGTGTGGCCAGAGTGTGTAAGCGCGACCTGGGGGGCTCTCAGCGTGTCCTGGAAAAGCAATGGACATCGTTCCTCAAAGCGCGACTGAACTGCTCCGTCCCCGGTGACTCGCACTTCTACTTCAACCTGCTGCACTCCACCAGCCCTGTCATCAGGATGCACGGGCGTGACATCATCCTGGGGGTCTTCTCCACTCCTCCTAACAGGTACACACACACACACACACACACAAGTACACACACACACACACACACAAGTACACACACACACACACACACACACACAAGTACACACACACACACACAAGTACACACACACACACACACACAAGTATACACACACACACAAGTATACACACACAAGTATACACACACACACACACACACACACAAGTACACACACACACACACACAGTATACACACACAAGTACACACACAGAGACACACAAGTATACATACACACAAGTACACACACACACACAAGTACACACACACACAGGTACACACACACAGAAACAAGTGCACACACACACACACACACACCTACACACACACACACACACACACACACACAGGTACACACACAGAAACACACAGGTACACACACACACACAGACACACACACCTACACACACAGATAGACACACACACACTCACAGGTACACACACAGACAGACACATACAGACACACACACCTACACACACAGACAGACACACACACTCACAGGTACACACAGACAGACACACAGACAGACATACACAGACACACACAGGTACACACACAGACACACACACACACATACAGACACCGAGACACACACAGACACCACTGCTGTGTCTAGTCACAGCTAAATAAGCCCTTCTTATCCTCAGGGCATGTGTTCACTCTTCATATGTTGCATGTTAGGAATATTCTGCCTTAAACAGTTTTACAGAAAACATGATATTTTGACTGTGTGAGCTGCTTCTTTTACAAAGGTTCAGATTTTGTTATGGATTTGTCTTTGTCTGTCTCCCAAACATTTTCTGTAAACATTGGACTTTTTTTACTGGATTCAAATAATTATACTGACACAAATAATCTGCTACCCGCTTTGGGTAGGGCCGTTTGTAGAATGTTCTGTGTGTTCACAAAACATTTTCCCAAATCATTTTAACTAACTTAATGGAACATTATGTTGACTAAACAGTATAGAAATGACTTTAGGCCAGACAAGATACATGGATCCTACATTTTATACACTCTGAGTCCATGACTACACATTATACTGCTTATTGAATTGACACTGCATATGTCTTTCAGATCAATACTTTGTTCTACTGTAGTTCAATACAAAGTTTGCCTGTCCTCTCTGTGTGGGTGTGTTATATGAAACATTAAGTGGAGTGTTGTCTTGTTCCTCAGAGAAGTAAGGAATTTAATCACACAAACACTTGTTACGCATTTGAAATGCATTTATAGACTGAAGTGGACCTGTCTGCTACTCCAGACACGCCTGTCACATTGAAAATTTAGTGGACCACCAGGTTTGTCTGGTGATATAAAGTGTGGAGAGTGCAGGGGTGTCCTATAGCAAAGCTCTGGCGCAAATGAAACAGGGTGCAGGATGTGAAGAGGGTCACAACTGTGGGGTTAGGGAGTAATTGAAGACATGTGGATGTCTTTCATTCAGGACAAAAGGGTGATTTGTTGAAAGACAAGATTAAATTGGAAAAAGGTGAAAGGAAAAAGGAAGAGAGGACAGGAGATGAGATCAGAGTCGGCCTGGTAAATGCTGGATTATTACGACACATACCACATCAAGAGACAGTAAGTGACAGCCAACACAATGGAGCCAGGCATATCAGCAATTTTATGTCAGAGCTCAAACAGCATTGATTTGACAAATGGTATTTAAACTTTCCGACTGCAGCAAGAAAAGCGGAAGATACAGGCTTATCCTTTCTGCCGCAAATAAACACATTCCCTAATTCCTCTTTTCATTTGCTGATACAGTTAGACTAATCTGCTTATAAAGATTCATTTTTAGTCTCCAAGATTATTTTGTTTTGTCATTGGTGCTGAATGGAAGGCAGACACAAAACAGAGTGTTGTAAAGCTGTTTGGTGCCAAATGCCTTTTGTGAGACTTTCAGTTAAAATCAATAGAAAGCCTCCTGTGAGTTCTAATTGGTTCTTTCACTGATAACAGAACAGTTCAGAGACAAACAAAAACAGCCTAAGTACACAGTGATCCATATTGGGAGGTGCTGTTGTGGTTAGCGCTTCTCTCTTTAAACGTGGAGACTGTAGATCTAAATCCTCAGCAGCATACAACATCATTTTTAAATTGAAAAATGCTGTTGTACTTGTTTACACCTCCGAAATGCATGGGATTCTTGTATTAGGTTGTTCCTTTCTCAAAAGTTTATGCTCCTGGAGTTTTTTGCTGTAGGGACTGTGAAGAGAATCCTACTTTTCAAACATAAATTGCAAATCTAAAGTAATTGCAAACATTTATTTTCAAAATCGTGCAGCCATAATGTTCTTCCTTGGTTTTTAGCAGGTGAATCAGTCCGGCAACAGAATCTTTTACTGTGAATTAGTGGCATAATGAATGAGGAATCAAAACTGGGGTAAGCACTGAACCAAACATACTAGGGCAAAACACAGTATGAAGAAAACCTGTCCTCTGGTGTTCCTCGGGCAAACCAATAGCGCTAACCACCCTCCTACATCCTATTGATGCCCTGCGTAGAAAGGATTATTTACAGCATATTATAGCTTCAGTAGGAGACAGAACCTCCAGCAGAGCGGCACATACAGACACATGGTGATAGCTTGTTTCCACCCACTGAAGTCAAGTGCAAAAATCAATCTGACTTTATACTGTAGTCTTTCATAATCCAAGGACGTATTTAGAAATCAATAAAGAGTCTTTCACAGATAAAATAAGCTAGCGGTGTATTATCCATAGACACTGAATGTTTGTGATGTATGTTCAATAGGGAAAAGGCGTAACAGTCATCAAAACACCCGGCTTTGTTTAAATGGCAGCTTCCCGAACTAGTGCGCGTCATCAGGCCTCTTCTGAGTATTTCTGGGCCAGCTGATTGTTTGATTACACTGTTATTTGATACAAGTGAAGTGTGCACCTGCAAACCTTTGTGCGCTCACTGGATTTATGGTGCTATTGTGTCTCATGCTTCAATGACTGGGATTTGTATACTTGAAATCATATGTTTGTCAGCACATTAGGCCGATATTTCTTTCATTCAAACCTTTATGTTTTTGAAGAACTTTGAAGGAATCATGTTGAGTTTTCATCCTTTTAAGGGCATTTCCTGGATCCTAACCTTAGTAATCACTTGCCTAACCTAAATCTAACCTAAAGCCTAACCTCAACCTATATGTAACTTTTATCTTATCATGTTCTTGATCCAAATATAAAGGAGTTATGTCATAGGGATCTGATTTTTGTCCCCAAAAGAGGGTCAGGCCCCCATGAGTGTATATAGATTATAGTCTTCACACTGTGATAAGTACCCGCCCACACTCGCAAACACCTGGAAATGAAAAGAGCTAAATATAGGACAATACAGGTATAATACACAAACATTTCTAGGACAGACATTTCTAGGACAGGATTTTGTAAGATAAAATCACAAATTTCTGACACACATTTGTGGACCCGCACAATAAGTACAACCTCTGTATTTGCTAAATAATCAAGTGAGTCATGCCTTCACAGAAAGAAAGAGGAGGTATTTTGCAAAAGTTAGTGGGAGTGAGAAAAGACAGTAGTTTAGTAAAAGCTCAGAAAGATCGGACAAAGACAAGAGCGTGAGAGGCGGCTGGATAACTGGGGCCCTGTTGTGTCGGTAATGGACAACACGTGCGTCCCTTGCAGAGATCTAAAACCTGCGTCTTATCTGTGTGTTTTCTGTACTGCTGGAAGGGACATGGCCTGAGGAGACAGATGGATACTTCCCACAGCCCCCTCATACACAAACACTCATGCACAAACACACTTACAATGGCTCCCAGATAAGAGCATTTATTTGGAAGAGAACCAGCTGAATCCACATACATAGCCTGTCTTCCTGCCATTCCTGCCTGGGTCAACCGCCACTGGCTGCTTTTAAAATGACTTAGATAGAGTCTGGCTTAGATGGATGGATTTGGGGATGTGTCGTGGTACAAAATGAGCAGAAGCAGAATGAATGTGAGAGGTGAGCCGCTCGGGCACCCATGAGTCCCCTGCGGCTGTGCTGTCGCCGTGCTAAATGCTTGCCAGACAAATTGCGCTAGCTGGTATTGCACAGTGAAAGCAGCATGAAGTGAAAGTTAGCAGTGCAGAGATGGCTGTTCATTTGTGCCATTTGGCCCCATAGCACATAAGGGAGCCCGCTATGTGCGTGTACAAGTCCAGGCTTTATTATGGCCTCCCAGAGTCTCTCCTAGACTGACTCGTGCCTCCACGCACCAGGGGACCAGCACCAGTTCTGTATCCGTTATTACAGAGCGCTTATTGTGAATTTTTCTGTCCTAGCCTTGTAGTACGAAATCTCCACTGGATGCCATCTCTTTTGTGCTTTTACCTCAGAAGCCCAGGGCCATTCTTTTTAGAAATAAAAGAGAAAACAGAGGAAAAGGAAAAGAAAGGGGTTTGGAGCACCTTGTGTAAGCAGACTTCTGATGATCACTGGTTTAAGGAGGATAGGGAGGAACTTAAAAGAGGTGTCAGTGCCTCAAAGAGTCCAAGGGCATTTGAAGTACGCTGGAGTCTTTGTAATGAATACATTTGAATATGATAATATTATTTGTGATTGTTTTCTTCAGGGTAAGTTCAGTAGATTTTTCCTACCACTTTATGCCTAACAATTTTGCAGAATTTCAAAAGTATGTAATTGATAATGCATTTCACAAGGTGCACTGTCATAACAACGTCATACTGATACTGAAAGTTAGGAAACTTTCTAAAGAAGATTCATTTGGTCTTCTTTTCTTCTAAATACTTAAGTTTCATTAACAAAGTGGTCTGTTAGATAAAACAAAAGAAAGTCAGGAAAGTATTTGCTACCTAATGCCATAGGCTCAAAGTGTTAGAAAGCAGTATAATGCTAATGAATAAACAACTAGATTTGAATCGTACAGCACTCTTCAGTCCACATTTGTATTATTTATACACTGCAGTCTACACAGTACCTCTGCCCCTGCAGCTGCCCTGGGGCAGAATCAGATGTGACTTGGATGGACTTATATGAGCGGGGATGGAACCACCAGCATTTCATTTAGTTGGCAACTTTCTGTTGCTAAACTAGATTGCTTTTTAAAATATTTAAAAGCTTTCAAACAAGTAATTCTTCAATAAAATAAACAGTAAAATAAAGCTAAAAGGGATTAACTCTAGTACATTACTTCTGGTGATAGTTATTGTTAATGGCACATTCTCATGCAAAGATCTAGCTGAACCCAAGCCGATATGGTGAAAGAGGCAATTAAAAAAGCTTATTTAGCTTTGATAGCATCAAGACATTGACAGGAAGACGTATGCCCCATGCGACATGCCCCATGCTAGCACAGTAAACAGTCCTGTTATTGTTTAGTCAGCTGAATGTCTCTATCATTGGAGAACTCGGGCATAGATCATTAGCCTTAATGTAGCCACTCTGGAATGAAAGCAACAAAAATCCCAGCCAAAGCCGAGTAAATCTTGTGCATCCTCAGACTGGGAGGCCATGTTTGCTTTGGACCCCTAAGAGTCCCATGTGACGGGGTCAGACAGCGGGACAGCCCATTGGGGGAATAGAAGTGAAGACAGGGGTCACAGGAAAAGAAGCAGCAGAAGGAGCGGGTGGAGGACATGGAGGCAGGAGAAGTGGGACAGGAGTGGGGAGCACAGATGTGACTTAGTCCCTCCGGGCTTTACACTGAACAAGACACAGAGAGGTACCTGAGCAGAGAGCTCGAGGTGCAGGAGATGACACCAGTGCTATGCATCACAAAGATACACTGTAGTTTTTATGGTTGTTAGTATTACACAGGCTGCGAAAAGGACAAGATTAATTCTGCTGGGGTACAAAAGAAAAGGTCAACAAAGCGTATATACTTTCTGCTCCGAAGTGGAACATTATGAGAACAAAAAGTATTGCAATGGTAAGCTCATTACAATTACAAGACAGCTATTAAGAGCCAAACAAAGTGCCCCTTTGTTTATTGCACTGTAATGGTAGTTGTTTTGAGGATATGACTTAATGCATCTAAAAGTCAATGTTATGAATAATTGTAGTTTTTTAAGCATATAAATTGTCTTGTGTAGATTACACAGTCTAGCAGAAGGTTTACACCATATCAAGTTTCATACTATAAAGTTTAGTCATTCATTTTAGAGCAGCATCATCTGCCATAGTTACTCTGCCACACACTCGTCACTTGTCTCCTCCGAGTGTCCTGTGTCTTTCTCAGCGCTGTCAGGGAGCCTCATACTGCAGCTGTAGTCTCTGCACAGTTCTATATTAAGCTCTACTCCATGTGCAGTGGGTCTGTCAGTCACACACTCAGAGCCAAAGTCAAAGAGGAAGGCAGGGCAGGAGTTCAGGCGAAGGGCGGTGTTAAAAGTAAACACAACTTCAGGTGGGCAGAACAAAGCCAACAATTGTATCAGCCTGGCACAGTGTAGTCCATGTGTGACAGGTTTGTGTTTTATATTTTAGTTAGGAGAATTAGATTTTCTTTTGCCTTATTATTCAGACAAAGTGGCTCCTTATTTGTGCGCTACAATTCATGAGATGCATATTGATTTAATATTGATTTTATACGAACATTTATATACATTCAAGTCCATAGTGGTGTCCCTACAGTATACCCTGAAGGTTTATGGTTCAACTCCCATTTCAGTGATTGGTGGTGGTCAAGAGGCCTTCAGCACAGATTGGCATCCACTTCTGTCAGTTGTCCCAGGACAGTTGTTGCTACAGTTGTTGACACCAATGAGTATGTGCTGTGAATGAAGAACCCAATTGTCCTAAACGCTTAATACTTAATTGCCATTCAAGTTTATGTTCCACAGTATGGTAGTAAATCTATTTGTTCAATGGAAACAAGCAGATGATGCAACCAGTTGCAGGTCAGATCTTTTAAACAACTGTAATTGAACAAATGCAAGATCAGATGAATGTCATAATGCCATATCCATTCTATGAACCCTTCATCAGAAAAGTTACATAGTGCACCCTCCAATAGCAGAAAAAGAAAAAAGTACTAGTGTCTTTAGGTGTCTAAAAGTGCTATATAAATCCAATAATATCTTATAACAATGGATTGTAAATCTTCTTTCCAATAAGAAACCCAGTGACCCATAGAAAAAGGCCTGGAGCAGCAGTTGACTTGGAGGAGGTGAAAAGACAACGGCGCTGGCTGGTGTGAGAGCTGAGCTGGCACACATGTCACAGCTAACATCTGTCAGCTCTGTCCCGAGAGGCAGGGTCCGGTCCACAGGGTGGCCCGCGGCAGTCTGCCCCACTCACACCTCCCTGCCCATGAATGACAAGTACACAGCAACGCACAGCTGCTATGTGTACAACTGCACCGCCAGAAGCCTGCATCACCCATACACAAGAGAAAATAGCCTCTAATGAAACACTCACTTAGCAAGCACTTGGTGTAAAACTATCCAAAAGTAATAATTCTTTTTTATTTATTACATTTCTTATCCCAAATATTGTCAGAGCCTGGATTTGATCTTGATGAGTCTAGCATGTGTGCTGTGTCCAGACCCCATGGCCATATAATACTGTATACGAGACAAAAGGTACACACTGACAAAAAAATACTTGGAATATGTGGTTTGCTCAGTATTGCGGTTTACAACTTGTTTTAAAAGAAGTTCATTTCCACATATAAAGTTGAATATAAATGAGCAAAACAGCTTGGATTGTGTGTTCATGAGCAGCAGGTTGCGAGTGACTCTCATGTTTTTGAGTATTACTGAGGTATTAGCTCTTAGTCACAGGCTCTCACCACGCACTGCATTACTCACAATGAGAATACTTCCAGCACAGAGGGAGAGGCGGGAGGCTGGGGAACAACTCGCTTCTCATCCTGGCCTGACTTGGTGTAATTTCTCCAGACGATACACACTAAACAACAACGCCATGTTTAGTGAAGAAACAGCTCAACAGTGTAAAGTAGTGCGTGTGTTTGTTTGCATTGGCCCCAGTCCGCAGCGAATCTGGACTCTAGACACACAAGGCAGATGTTGTCTTCTTTTGAGTTCAGCAGTTCAATTTGGACCCATTGAGCCTGAACTGAACTCGGCGTGTTTATTTAATTTTTACTGCGCAGTCTATTTTATTTCTGAAAAAGTTAAAAAGTTAAGAACAAAACCAAAAAAAAACTATTAATATTATAAACTTTATTCAACATCTAATTACTGCCAGTCACTGCAAACAACAACACAACACTTCACTTGAGAATCCAATTTTTATGTTGATTGCCTTGAGACCTTATGCAGTAATTGGCAAGAGCTGTCGGTATAACTGTTGACATCTGCTTAATGTTTTGTTTCATTTTGATTAAGCATTATGTTCTTTTAAAATTACAAATTAATTACAAATATTTTAGTTTGTCTTCATTTTCTAAATCTGGTTAAGTTTATAGGTGCTCTATTTTCCTGGTTTTCTCACAGTACGGCATTAAACTTCCATTCCATCTGTCTCCATCCATCTCCTTGGCAACAAATAGGTAAAACTACTAGCCCAAATTACATGTCAGGTTTGTGAAGAGAAGAGAAGCCTGCTCAAGTGCAAACCCTTCTATTTGGGGAAAAAAATAAAGTCATTTGGTGGAACATTCCAGGCAAAGCAGTCCTATTTTCTTTTAAGACTGTACTGAGCACTGAGTTCAGCCACTGGGCAGACCGATTTGCCTATTGAGTTTCTAACTGGAAATGTTTCCTTTATTTTTCTTCTTAAACTCCTCTCTCCCCTTTGAGAGAAAAAAAAAAATCCTATGAGTCATTTCCTACATTGTATTTTCCACAGAATTCCAGCCAAGTTCCTTTCATAGCTCTAATCTATCTACTGCATCTACACTGTACACGCTTCCCACTGCTTCTATCTTATCCTGCCTCTTTTTCTTTTCCTATTTCCCTTGTGTTCACCCAGTCAATGTCAAAATCTGAAAAGCAAAAAATCCAATTCGTCATCATTGTTTGACGCGTGTCCCTTTTGTGTGATCTACAATACTCCGTTCTGTGCCTGTTCAATCTTCCCTTGTACAGCCTATTCTTAAGCTCTACCTTATCTTTGCTTCTTCTGCTACGTTTTGTGCCTCCAGGGATTGAGGCCTACTTGACACATCCCCGGCAGCGTGCCTGGGCAGTTATAAGTGTTAAATCCATTGCGGGGCACTGTACTGACCCTCTTTTGTCCCTGTCCTGGCAGTATCCCGGGATCGGCTGTTTGTGCGTTTGACATGGAGCAGCTGGCGCAAGTGTTCGAGGGCCGCTTCAAAGAACAGAAGTCGCCTGAGTCCATTTGGACGCCTGTTCCAGATGAGCTGATCCCCAAGCCCAGGTGAGCAGTGATGGGACTGTTGACAAGCGTAGTAGCAGCAGTTTGTTGTAAATATTTTTTTTTTTTTCTAAACCATAGTATTGTGATCAGATGGTTAAATCAGAATATGAGCACTGTTACTCCTCTAAATTAGGCAAATCTTTACTACAAGTTCTAAAAAAATAGAGAGAGGATTTGCAAAATCGATCCCATATGGTACCAATGAGTTTTATATTAAAATGCATTGAAACCTCTCTACTATAATAGAATGTAAAGTATGTGAACATTATACAAGCCAGATCATTTGCTGCATAACTCTCCAAACATAAGTCCAGGGCTAATCTTACACAACTCACAGTCCTTTATATCGAACATTTTTGAATGGTTCTTCCATTGAACCAAAGCAATATGTAGAAATGTGCCCCGCAGCCTGTCTAGACTTCTTAATGACGGCTCAGTACCTTTATATGAGAAGTGCAGACCTGTCTGTCTATTGATATGAGCCGTGATAAAGAATGTGATCTGCGTCCCTCAGGCCCGGAGGATGTGCAGTCCAGGGATCAAGGTTCAATTCATCCAATTCGTTTCCTGATGAGATGCTTAACTTTGTCAAGACACACCCTCTGATGGATGAGGCTGTGCCATCGCTGGGACAGAGGCCTTGGATAGTGCGCACCATGGTCAGGTAGGCTATACACACACAACTATACGAGATGGGTTTGGTGGACTTTGGATTTACAGTTCATTATCTTCATTATCTTAGGCAACAGAGTATTTAGTAGACCCAGAAGTAGTGTTTGAATAACATACTTCACGAAAAGTATCATTTATTGGAGTGTAGTTACTTTACTTAACAATTACAGGCCTTATAGGGACAGTTTTTATATTCTTAGGCAATGGAACCGCTTTTGCAGACATGTTATTGGACAGAGTTGTTGAACTTATTTCACAATAGCTTAAAAAAGCACATAATTTCTGCTGACCTTTGTGCAAGCTTTTGTTTCATATGGGTAAATCCGGTAATCTCAGAGCCGTTACCCATCAACAAAATCAAATTATCTCCAGTTGTAACAGTCAAGGCAAATTCTTCCACAGAAAAAGTCAGCCTTCCAAGTGTTAAGACATCACATGAACGCAAACTCCTGAGTTTTATATACCTACATCGGCCTCATTTTAATGCCATAAATCTTACTCTGAATACGGCTGAGTAAAGGTGTGTTGCGATGCTGAGAGCTCCTTGTTGAGTTCACCCAGTCGCGTGGAACAGTCTGTAGTGAGACATGAGGCAGCTGCTGTAGCACATCCAATCCCACATATCCACTCCTCCTCCTCCTCCTCCTCTTCGTCCTCTGCCTCTGTGCCTCTGTGCCTCTGTGCCTCTGTCTTCTGTCCCATATGGAGCCCCGAGACCCAGCAACCACCAGGGATTACAGCGTTGAACGTATGTGGAATATTAAACATAGCGTGAGTGCTGTTCTATGGGTGTGCATGGATCAGCACCACTCTCTGCCTCTCTAGTTTAGTGCCAAGATGAGACCATTTGTTTGAATGATATTATTAATGACCCAACTGCTGGCATAATTAGTTTATTATGTAAATGTGATGAACAGAAGTTTCATCTGTGTGGATTTTTTTTTTTTCATTTAGAAGTGACTCGAGAATAAATGGCCTATTGTGGCTTTAAACGCTAGAGAAAGTCTGTGTTTGGTACTTTAAATAGCTTTGTTTCAATGTAATTAGCAGGTACAATCAAGTATTGTGTGAAGAGTAATCTCAAAATAATAGTAAAAAGCTGGTTCAAATTAAAATTGAGTAAATGTTTTCAGTTTTCACACAAGGGTATTAAGAGAAATTTCTGTGGATAATTTTAGTGTCCTTGATAATAAATTTACGCTATTTATATATTACGCTATTTTCTGATCTATGTTATAATATTGTTTCCTCATCACAAACATACCTGGAGTTGTGTTTTGCTTCATTCACACATGTTTGACACATAAACCCTGCATATTTAGGGCATGTTCTTCTCTCAAAGCTCAAAATGCTCCGTTCCACCTTGTGATGTCATGCGGTAATTTTTTTTGTGTTTTTAAACTCCAAACACCTGCACTAACATAATTTGGATGATTTTAACCCTGGAATTGCCAATCGCTACTGAACTAAAGGTAAAAGATAGCTGTTAATTTGAAAAAAAAATGTGTGAATGAAACAAAACACCACTCCAGGTATGTTTTTGAGGAGGTAATAACATTATAACATGGTTTAAAGCTCACAAGAGTCAATTTTACATAATATAGGACCTTTAAAGATGCATGTTGTTGGATTGACAAAAATATCTTCGGATTATCCTCATCAGGATGCTCCTAAAAATATTGACCCTACTCTGTTTTTAGTGTGCTTATATTATCTAATTTCCAGGTATCAGCTGAATAAAATAGTGGTGGACACCGAGGCGGGCCCACACCGAAACCGGACTGTCCTGTTCCTGGGGTCCAGTCGGGGAACCATCCTTAAATTCCTCATCATGCCCAACCAGGACAACACTGTCACTAGCAGCAGCGTCTTCTTGGAAGAGCTGGAGGGATTCAACCCGGAGAAGTAAGAAAAGCAAACAAACCACATGCTCTTGGAAGAATAATATTATGAGAGTTTGAGTAATGACCCAAAGTGACAGCAAAGGGTTAAGGTGCACTCACCAAGGAGCTTATGGTGGTGCGATAGCCCTAGAAAAATAGACACGAACAGAACAAATATGCCATGTCCTGGATACCTGACGTGCCTTGAATAATGCAGAAAGTGTAACCTATTCCAGCAGAGGCTCATAATAATTGTACTGGGGCTGCAAGTATGTGAGCCCCATGCAGTGAATACAAATAGGACACAGACACCGAAGAATGGGATTCCAGCCTAATATTCGCTATCAGCAAAATCTGTACAGCCGCTAATGAGGATGACACATGATGTAGAAAAGCATTGTGGGAAAAAGGCAAAATGAAATGAAGATACAATCACATTATCTATAATCTGTCCAGAATGGCGATGTTGGCTGAAAGATTGGTCTTTAATGGAGACAAGCTCCCTCCTCTGGATCTCTACACCAGATCGTTTCAGACTGCACTACATGTCCCTCACAAATTAGCACTCTGAATGACCACTCTGACTGGTCAGAGCTCTCATGAACTGTTAATAAACAAAATGAAGACACCGTATTCTATTACCCACAAACTGGACAATAAAGACAGTATTTCTTTAAACTGCAGCTGCTGTTTGACTCACCATATTTACAAAGTAAAAGTTACTGAACAGATTACTGTTACAGTTGCATTCATATTATTTAGTGAAAATGCAGTTTAATAGCCTATAGCACAAACATAGGACATATTCACCTTATTCAAGAAGCTGCCATGAGCGGCACTATTATCTGTGGGGCACTGTTGACTTGTTGGGAAACATGGCCATCGAAAACCTTGCACAAATCGTATTACCTATTTTATATGATATTTTTTTCTACTGAATTGAATGGACGTTCACAACAGAAGTGCGTGCCAGTAGTCTGAGTAAACACGGGCAGAACGGAATATGATGAATACTGGATGCAGGATAGACCTATTTGTAATGAGTCCTTCACAATTATGTAAGTAAAATACAATCTACTGCACCACTTTTATTAAGTGAATCAGGCCAAATGCTTGCCCTCTCATGTATTTGTCAAAATGAAACTGCAGCTGCAAAACAAGCTCACCAATTTGTGCTTTCACCCCTCCCCTGAACAGAATGAGTGATAGAGATGTTGGGTGAAATGAGGGAATATGTGATGAATGGTTTGTGTGGAGCAGAGCCAGCGTCAGTGAGGTGATGTGCTGTGTGCCGCAGCTCCCCAGGTGGGCAGACACAGTCCAGCTCTCAGCAGGAGCCTGGATAATCAGCCCACTTCCACATGAGGCTCTGTGTGCCTCACCTCACAGTCCCCACAGACCGCACAGAACCCACAGACCTGCAGGAGCCCAGAGCACCTCAGGGTGTCACACAGGGTTAGTCCACCAGAGGTCAGCACTCAGAGGAACCCTGCTGTGTGATTAGTCAAAGGATCAGGTTAATATCCTGAAACAAAGCTAGCCTTTTTAAGTATTAAAGACAGTTATAACTTTAGATCTTTAAACTGTGTGATGAATCCACAAAGTCTCCTCAGACCCTTTAAATAAACAATAGTTGTGACATAAAAAGGATGTCAAGAACATTATAAAAAAGCCAATATTGGTATTTTTATTTTAAAGTTTACTCTATACTAAACCACAATGTAATAATACTAACTCATTCTCAATAATGTGAAAAGACATAACATGCAAAGTAAGGACTATTTCTGCATTTCTTTAAGATTCACCACTTATTTATCTCTCCTCATCTCTCTCATGTGATACTGTCCATGAGAAGTGTGTCCCAGTGACAGGCCCTTCTAAACAACGAGGGGCCTGCTGCCATATCATTACCATCAGAAACACAGATACAGCTCAAGTCCATGTGCTTAAAAAGGCATAAATCAGCTCTGACTGGTCGCTCCTCACTATTGTGGCTCTAAGTGCCAATTAGAAGTGATTCAGCTCCCAGTCACCCTGTTTGATGGCCAGCCAAGCTCTCCAACCTCTCCAATCAGCACACTGGTATATGTTGTACCAGCATGTGGCACTGGCCTCAACTCTGCTTTCACTGGTACAAATTTGAAACAACTAAGCACAAGTTACTGGGAAACACGGGTTTAATCAACATTCTAGTGTTTGGTTTGGATTTTATAAACAGTACCTCCACATTTTGTTATAAACATCAAAAATGAAGCATGACATTACATTTGCTAATATAGATCTTCAGTAGCTTCACCAAAACATCTGTTCCATAAAGTAGTCAGTATTTAACAAATGTTTTTGATGAAAGAAGTCAGCAGTTAAGTTTGTGGACCTATGAAGAGGTCAATGAAGAGGCCATAAAGATCATCATGTCTTATCATCTCTCTGTAGTAGAAGCACATAGACGTACACTTTGGTGTGTTTGTGTAGGTGTGCCGAGGACTCCCCTGCAGCCCGGCAGCTCCTCTCCCTGACCCTGGACAGACCCAGTCACACTCTGCTGCTGGCCTTCCCCTCCTGTGTGGTCCGGGTCCCCGTGGCTCGTTGCCAGCTCTACTCTCGCTGCATGAGGTGAGCCCGCACTTACAACTGCATTATGGCCATAAGCAGAAGTGAGATGGCCCGTCCACACAGTCCACAGCCATCTGGCGCCTTAGTCTCCTTTAGGAAGACACAGTGAACATCTGCTGCAGCTGACCTGAAACATTTGTACCATAATAAAACAACACAAAACAGCGCCACAGAACAACGACAACAACTCTGCCCTTGAGCAAGGTGGTGTAGAGATAGAGATTGTGGAAAAAGATACAAATGTACTGAATGTTGAACATAAAGATGTAGTGACATTACAAATAAGAAATGTATTGCCTCATGTTTTACAGACTGGGAAACAGAGAATCACTTTCACATCACAAATAGTAAATGGTGTTTTGGAGTGTATTATTTTTTAAACATATAGGCATAGATAATAACTGGGCAACAGTGGCTCTGTGATTCACTTTCTTCATGGTTTAGGTTAATACAACAACTACCAACTATAGGCCTACATTTGCCATGGACCATCATACTACAGAAAACATCAGTGAGTAGAATCATATTAGCACAATCACATTGCTAAGAGCGACTACATGTCTTATGTAGTGTCTGTAATTAAACTCCCAGAGCCACATTCAGACTCAGTCCGCACCACTGAGTCCTGTGCCTATTAGCGTCTCCGCACATTCACATATAAATGTACAAGACGTGTGCACTGAACCTGCTTGCCCATACAAGCGAACAGTGCATTAACAAGTACGATTAGCCAACGCATTTATATGTCATTAGATAAGTTCATTATTGAGTGTCTTATATTTCAAAGCAATTTTCAAATCAAGAACCCCAGGTCAATGTTTGACATCAGCTTCATGTAGTATATTTTTTACCCAGTGGCATTACGTATCACTTTTAAAACTGAACTCATTCTTCTGTGTTAATAGCTAGTGTTGGTCACAGTCATTGCATTTGTAGTAGCAGCAGATGTAAAGTCAGGTAGTAAAAGTATCACATAACAAGTGGTTGCAATAGTAGCAGTAAATATAGTAAGAATTATTATTCCAGCAGAACTACACGTTTACCTTTGAACACTTTCTTGTATCGATTTAGTACCTAGCTTTTTGCATACGTTTCTTTTCCAATTGATAGTCTATTCCCATGTAATGCGTTTTTGTAATATCATGTTAAATAATTCACCTTTGGAAGCCCTTGGCCTGTGGGTGTAAGCGGACACGGTTTGACCCTGTCCAATGCCATGTCCACACGCATCATTCAAACTCTTGCAGCATTTATAAACCTGCAGTGCATTACTAAAAGCCTCATAGACGTGTTTTCTCAGTGAAATATTGATCAAACACTACTTATAGCACAAGATCATTTGCACTGCCAGGAGTCCTTCAAAGGTATTGTCTTTTAGTCCACATTACATCATTATCAGGGAACTCAGGGACTGTTAAATAAACTGCACATCGGCCATTTGAGTCAGAACTGGTGTCAGTTATTGTTATCCACCCACTTGTGGATTTTATGATTCATTAAAATGTCCTGGAGATATAAATAAAAGCTGGAATGGTGTGGTGTCTTTGGTCAAATGTTTAACAGCTTAATTAACACAATGCACATTTTCTTATTCGCTTTTACAAATTAATTAGTACAAACCAGTCAAAATGTATTTTTAAAATTATTTTACTCCTCATTGACAGCTCGGTGATAATAATAAGAACAACATCAGCATATGCACTGGTTTGAGCTGTGACACACGCACAGGACACAGTTGTGGGCGAATGTTGAACCACTTTACAGCCACTTAAATGAACATACAAAAGTGTAATTATGATGGGTATGCACAGACTCCTTACATAATCACTGCATAATGTGATTGTCCACTTTATAACCTGGGTTTAATCCTGCCTGTCCACTGCCAATCACATATATTTTTCTATCCTTTCTCTGGCACTAGGGCTCGGCGATATGCCAAAAAGATGAATCAAGATTTTCCCCAGGATACTGAACCATCAAAATTTTCAATAGAATTTTACTTCGTAACTTTATTACTTATTAAAAAAACATTCAAACTACAGACTTATAATCATTGCCATTTAACCCCCAGAATTAGTTCAGTTTCTTTCCCCACATTTTGAACTGTGCTTCAAACCACATGCTTTTACTGACAGAGAATTGGCAGTAGACATGTTAATTAAAAAAGCCCAAACTGATCTGCATTTACTCCACAGTCCCTGTTGGCACAGAAATCCCCGACTGGCATCCTATACAAAAGATAAATAATTCATTGATTTTCTTTATTTTTGTGCAGAAGTTGTATAGCATCCAGAGATCCGTACTGTGGCTGGACCAAAGGGAGCACCTGTTCCTTCCTTCGTCCCGGGACCAGGTATGACCTCCCTCTTCCCCCATTCACACAGACCTACATCACCATGACAACCTCACACATGTCTCGCCTTTGTCATTCTCCATCTGCTGCTCTTTGTCTGTTTACCACTCTGGCTTCTGTTTTCTCTTTTTGTACGTATCGACCAGGCATCTTTGATCGCATCCTCGTCTATTTGTTGTCCACTTGTTTTTTTCGTTCCTCTCAAGGTTACCTACACCTGTGGAGGAGACATCCCATATATTATTCATGTGTTCTGGAAGTCCTTGTATGTGTCTGGCAGTGTTAGCACCACTGTCTAACATCTGTGCCCTCTAAGTAGCCTGTCACACAGTCCGCCCAGGGCACACTTATTGATTCAAGATGTCCGCCGCCTCTGCTGCAGTTAAAACGAGTCTGTGTTCTTTCACTTAAGCCCCGATCAAGTGCTGCCACATGATGCAGTGTTTGTGGCTGTGGGTGGCACGCTCCGGAAATGTGTGCTAAAGCTTGTCTGGTTAGCACAAGTGTTAGAATGCATGGGAAGAGGCCAAAGTTTAATTTGAAAAAAAATAGTACAATGAATAATAAGTCACTGGCTCATTTTTGGTTACAAATGTATAGTTGTTGTTTTGAGGGTTTTTTTTTTATAGCTAGAGGCATTTTACGTGACTGTTTACTGACTTTTGAGAGCTTTTATTTACAGCATCATAGTTATTCCTAGCATCCTAATTATTCACCACATAAGTTTAGAAGTGCTTTTCATAGCTTTCAGTTATTATTGTGAAAAATATCTACAATCTACTCTTCTAAGAAAGTTAAATTTAATAAATCTGGTTGCTTATTAGAGGAATGGATGATGGATGGCGACAATAATCGTGAAGAATTGTTCAGTTGTGTTGTTTCTTCTCCCAATAATCCTAATCATACTTATTACATGAATAAATCAGGTTTTATGAAAACCAATTAATACATTGTTTGTTGAGATTAATTAAGGAATTTATAACGATTCAATTCATTCATCAGAGTGTAGAAGGAATGGTAAACGGCTATATATTTTCCATATCAAATTATAACCTCACAACATCATTCTATCCCTCTTGGACATTTGAACCCTGAAGCTCCTATAGTGTCTCTCCTCTGATGCACTGACCACCCGCACGCCGCCAAATCAAATCCCTCTTTACTCAGACCTGCTTATTGAATTAGTGCTTGACAAACACAGGTGTAGCGGCAGCAGAACAGACAACACAGCCTTAAAGACCACCCCAGGCTGCGCGCTTATACTGTTAAAGGCCTCTGTGTGACTCCTGATTCGATTTACCAAGGGCGGTCAACTCGCCAATCGATTGTGCATTAAGTTACCGTGGATTTCCTCTTTGTGCAATAATGCAGCTTCTCTTTGCCAGAGGAGGCCGACGCTTTTGGAGGATTATGAAATTACTTTCTAATTCTGGAGCTGGGAAGAGAATTTCTGATCAAAGTCATGAGAAAATAATGCAGGGTTTTAATTTCATATGCAATGTGGTGTAGAAGTGAAGTGAGTAAAGACGAGTCTAGGTGCAGAGGAGATTTGGACAAAAGCTATAGGTCTGAGGTGGGGATCTGTGGTCGTCTTTGGGACTATGTCACTTTTCTGGTGAGAGGTTCACCTCTGTTTGTCTCCTTGCAGATGTTATGGCTTTGCCTTGAATGGTCCATAGTATGAAATTAAACTTATGTATCTGCCATGTTAGAGAGTTTGTATTTCTAAAACTCTACAACATGGCCCAGAGGTGTCACCTGCTTTTTCTCTCAAGGGAGATAGATAAATATAATGCACAGAGTGGAACATTTTAGGGAAAAAATAACATCTCCATGGATACACGCAAGTGGCAGACCTCAATTGTAATACCAGCCTACAGCAAAATGTCCCAGAATCACAAACAGATCCTGAATGTAGTCTTTAAATTGAATGACTCTTATATTTGCCATATGTGTCTATTTTTAATGATGGATTGCTGTCTTTTTCATATTTATAAGTTGCTGCTTAAAAAGTGGATGATTGCATTCATGCATTGCTTAATTACCTTCATCAGTATATGCAGCCAAGTTCCAATACAGCCTTAAAAACAACAGCTTAACTCAAACCATATGTGTTTCTTAAAAACATATGGTGTCTATCTGTCAGTCTTTTATTGTGAAGTCTTTTAATGTGGAGTACCTGGAGGAGAAGGCACCGTAAAAACTAAAACACACACAAACATGCAACTCAGTGATTGCATGCAGTCCACAGCCCATGAAAATATCTGGACCTAATATGTAACATTATTCTTTGTTAACATGACATGAGGAGCAGGTTTACAGCAGTCACACTCATTTTTCACCTTCACACACATGTTTAAGCTTCTAAACACTGGAACTTTTGACTCAAGCCAAATGAAAACTTGTATTGTTTAATTATAATGCCTTATACTATAGATCACTGGTATAATTGTATAATGCAGGTTACTCATTAGTTATTCCAATTAAGATTTGATTAATTAAGTTGGTTCATTACAATGATAAATGATCCAAGCATCATAAATATTCATGTAAAAAGAATATTATGTCCCATTTGTTTATGCCTGTATTCTATGTCTTAATTAAGCATTCATGTAACACCAGCTTGTAACTAATTATCCTATTTTTCCTCTGTGTCCTCATGTGTATTGGCCGCTATCCAAGGTTCTTACCCAAGTAAGAACTATAGTTAACCCAAGCTCTACTGGGAATAGGCTAAACAGATTAGTGTATTCAAATACTGTATAATTACACAAAGCACAGCAATATTTTAGTTGAAGTATGTGACAAAGTAGGTTTGGTCATTTTATCCCATTATTTCATTTGCCACTTTAGTCATTTTGTTTTCTTAATTTACCATATACAGCTAAACATTTACAATCCCATTTTGTTTATCTAGATACACTTCAGTTAAATTACCACACGACACAGTGTTCATTTAAATGCACTTAAATGCATTTCATTTCAGTTAAATCCACACATACTCCATACATGCCTGGATCACCACATGGTCCACTCCAGACAAAGAGGAGGCATGCCCAGTGTCGGCCATTTTTCTATCTTTGGTTGAGGTCATGGACCAGACCATATGGAGGAGTCATCTGTTTGGAGTCATTTGTTTTTTTTCTATGTATTTCAGTGTTTGATTTAAGTCATCTTGTGTTTATAGCTTTATTTGAAACACATTCGTTAAGGGACTTTAAACCATATATGTAGTTGTCTCCTAATTTTAAACACCTACTTACCTGTGCAGAAAGATGGACTTTCTTAGTGGGTGGGTTACTTTCTGGGTGCGTATAAAAGCTGCCAGTTTAAGTTCATCGGAGAGACTTCAGTGTAGTTGTGTGCAGGTGGTTGTTATGCCAGATTTGATTTAAGTTGCTTATTTTCTGTTTCAATGTGTGAACAGTTTATGTTGCTTTCCTGAGTTATTTTGCTTTTTAACCAGATTCATCTTCAAATTCCGTGAAAAACACTTTTTTATAAGTCTGCCTCCGACTTCAAACCACATCGGGCCAACTTCTCCACAAAGTAATACATGCTTTTTTGCCACTAGTCCAGGTATTAAGTACTGTGAAAAACCACAAGACAACTTTTATTGTGAACAAAGTAGCTGTAGCTGAAAAAAATAAAAATCTGCAAAATAAAAAAACTAGGAAAAAATAGCATTTACTAATAATTTTCCTTATTTGCCTTTGAATCGGTTGCATTTGGTGTATTACTGAAGTCATATTTTATAGTACACCCTGGACACTTGTTAAGGGTAGGGCTGTCAATTCTTGAGAAAAAGCAGTTCCACCTAGAAACATTGTTGGTGGTCAGCCCAGCGATAGGAAAACCAATCACTCTAGCATTATGCAACTTTTGTATATGACTATTGTTAATACTATGTTCCCATATGTTCAGTTACACATCCATACCCCCTCTAACACTAACATCTGTGCCAAACCAGCATACGGCAAACTCACTGTCCCCACACAGCCATAGTCACTGCACAGGCCACACATTTGGCTGCACTTTGACTTAAGTGTCCCATTTCCGCCCATGTGGCCTCTCATTGGATTTTCCCTGTCCACTTTCTCACACTCTGTCTCGCTGTCTGTTCATTTAAACCCACTTCTTGTTCTCCAGATCCAAACCATTACGGGACTGTGTTATTTTAGCCACACACACCTGGCTCGTGCTCCGCTGTGGCCGCTGCACCTTCTCACTTCATCATGGCTTATTCTGCGGAGTTTTCCTCACTCTCCTGGACCTGCATCGGAAATGAGTTTTAAAGTAGAACCATAAATAAGCTCAAAATATTTAGAGCTGCAGGCCTATGCTGCAGTTTATTTGTTTCTATGGGAGACATCGCTTTTTCATAATAGAATAATGAACTTGGCGATATTACAACCGCTGCACCCCTGCAACCATTTCCCTCATATCGTGTTTATTTACTTTACGTTATCTATAGTATGCTGACCCAGATGCAATTTATCGCATTAATTATTTTATCCAATGGCCTTGCAGGGATAAATGTCTACTTTAAGTTATGATGGAGATGAGTCTAAGTACTATTCAACCTGAGGGAGAGCTGCATTTACTAATTGAATTAACTTCACTGCTTTGACACAAATTCAAATGAGCGAAAACATTCTTATTGTATTCAGTCTATCCATGGTGGCAATAACCTTTAAAAAGCTTTAGTATTTTGAATTTACTAATAGTAGTGATCAGTAGTAACAGAAGAATTATTTGTACTAGCAGTGGCAGTTGTATTAGTACTGGCAATACAGTATAAGTGGTGTATATTATGGCATAGAGGTAATAAAACTTGTAGATTGTAGAAAGGATGGTAAAATACAGATGTAACTGCAGCAGTATCAGTTGAAAAAGTCAAAAAGCATTCCATAAAATTTCATGTTTTTTCCGATTATTACTTTTTTGATGGCATAGTATCTGTGTTAAATATTTATCATAGTTTTACATCAGACAAGTGTTGAAAAAACGTTGAAATTGAGCTGAGTTCTCAAAAGGAATCTCTCTGTCTATGCTATCAATATGCAAATTTTCCACCAAAAAGCAGAGATCATTTTCACACAAGAAACACATTTTTCTGTCAGTTTAAACCATAAACGGTACATATAAATGGACATAGCTAATCTGCTAGCGTTCCAAATAGGAAGTGAGCGTGGGTGCGCTCCGGCTCCATCAACTCTGGCTCCAATTCACTTTGTATTGAAAAACTGTGGCCCCTTCTCTCCGTAGCTGCTGTTGTCAGGCTTGTCATTTTGGTCTTAAAATGTTCATATTCATCTGCATTACATGGTCCTGGTGTTTTTATTTGGCTATTCTGCCTGTAAATCAAGATATGAACATTAACAACAGACCAACAGACCACTAGCATTAGCAACAGGTTTGAGTGACAGCATTGCCAAGTGCCCGCTCCCTGCAAAACCAGAGGTGTGAGCAGTACCTTCAACATCTTCGACAACATCATCTCTGGATTGGGTCTTTGGTTGCTATGAGACCTGCAGTCGGAATTCCAAATATGGAACTCGGCTCCAAATCCAAAAACACAGACAAAGCTGAGGGCCGATTGAGGGCCATAGACTGGTCACCAATACAGTGAATACTTCAATTCTGTTATTATTACAAGTTAGACTGAACCACTAGATTTGTATTCATGCTTACATCCTCAGTGGAACACATTAAATATTTGATATGGCCTTGTTAAAGTAGATTTTCAGAAATATAGAGTAAAAAGTACTGTTTAAGGTAATATGGGCCAATTTACCTGGAAGCTTGAGGGCCAAGAAAAATTGGTTTGAGGGCTACATTTGGCCCCCGGGCCACAGTTTGGGCATGGCTGGCCTAAACCTTAAACAAAATAAAGCTATTTTCATATATTTTTCTTTGTCAAATAACTACTGTGTAAATGAGATAAGCTTCTGCCCTTGTTTACATCCTTGTGAAGTATCTCTATTTGCCAGCGTCTTAAACATAAATAACTATTATTGTAACCTGTCATGTGCACTGTGCTCCTATTAAAACATTTTATAAAACTTTAAACTCTCTCTTGCCATTCTAGTCTTGCACAGAATATACTTTTGTCATCTCCACTTGCCCTCTGCTGTAAAACACTGATGTAGCCCTTTATCTTCATGTATCTGTGCTCTGATTAATGCTAGTGTCTGCTCTCTCCGCAGACTACCATTTGAGCAGGACGTGGAGCAGGGGAATGTGGCCCACCTCGGGGACTGTGACGGTGAGTACCCCCCTCTCTCTGCTTCTGTCTGAGGGGTAAAGATGTTAACTCTCTCTTCTGCCGTAGGTCACACACAGAAACCAAGTCTTTGTAGCACAACCCTAACAACCAAATATACAAAGTGAAGGAAGCGCAAATGCCAGAATAGTGTGAGTTTAGACTGGGCAAATCTGCAAATAAACAGTGGGACAAATCCGGCTCTGTCTCTGCACTCTCTGGTATCTGACTTCTCCCGAGAGTCACCACAAAGATACAGCACGCAAAGGCACTTTACTGCTTTCATTTTGTTTTAAAGCTGCCCACAAATCCCTGTGTAAAGATAGTGTGTACTACAGTACCCCAGATTTTCCACTGTCATAACTCAAAATCCAGCCCCAGTGAAGAACTGCTAGTATTTCTGTTTTGAACCAGTCTGCCACAACATAAGAGAAGACAAACTACAAATTCAGGGTTACCGCAAGGAGGCTCGGTTGCAAAGAAAATTAAAATCTGGTCATAATTATTTGCCTGAAACATGCAAGTATCGTTCCGTTTGAGGAAGTATACAGTTTTGTGGTTCATGTTTGAAATGCCACAAGTATTTTTTGTGTCTATGTATTTGTATTTTTATCAATTATTTGAGCAATAATTAACTTGTCAATGTGCATTTTGAACATTTCAGAACAGCCCTTATTTCTGTATGTGCCAGCATAACACAAAACAGTATCTGTTCAGGAAATTCATTTTAACGCCTAACTGGGGTCATGCCATTATTTGTGGATTGAATGCTGGAATGAAAACAGTATGTACTGATGGCAACCCAGGGTCTTTTTCTATCTTTTGTAGCATATACAGTAAAATGCCTAATTATCCCAACCCTTGCCAGCACCCCTCTTGCCATTTCCCATTTTACCCGTTCTCTCATCACAGAACTCCACCAGTGCAGTCTTTACATTCAGAGTTAGGGTTATTCTCCCTAGACACCTTCTCTCTTTGATCTCCGCTCTAAATCTGAAGCGTGAAAAGTTCTACCAAGTTCATGCATGGTGTTTTCCCTGAAAGCAGAACCGCTAAATATTACATAACGTTGTACTGGTGCACTGTTTGATGCTACTTGCTGAATCGAGCCGTCTGATTGGTCGGCCACAGGGATGCTCACTTTGTGTTCGCTGATAGAGGGGAGATCGTTTGTCTTCATTAGGACCATATGTCAAAAGCATATGGACACAAGAGGGAAAGACTAAGGCAGGATATTCAACGCTCTTTCATTACCAGCACATGATGACTAATCGCTCTTGTGTTTGTGGATTTAGGAGAATGGCAAAATGCAAAAGAAATGAGTTTGTCTCCGGACCAGACTGTACTTATGCTGGAAGCGTGTAATTAAACAGGCTACTTGGACAATTATGTTACGGCCACAATTGGATTCGATGTTGACAAATGGCAGGAAAGAATACAGTGTTTGTGTTGTTCTAGCGTTTAATTGTGTGTCTACAGGGCAACAAGCAAATATTGACATTGTATAACTACATTAATCTAACACACTTACACAAACAGATAACAAATTCTTAGCATCATTAGAGGTCACACAGAGCTTACAGCCTGCCCGCTCTGCAATATGGGCTGACACTGTAATAGCCATAACTCAAGCACATATACATTCACAGAAAAACAAGGCCCCACACGTTTTGGAGACTTTGTTTTGTAGCCTATAAATTTTAAATAAACTGTCAGATTATTTTAAGCAACCAAAACTAAGACTTATTATTAGCTAAAATGCAGAGAGCCTCAGCAGGAGTCCTATCAGCTCAATGTTGGGTTGTCAGAACAATCACATAAAAGAGAATATTTTAGGCTTTCAACTGTTTCTAATGCACTCTGAGACACTGCTGAAATAAGCAGTCCACAGAGAGAAATCAGCTTTGGTTCAGACTAACATCTATTCACTTCATCTCTTTTACTGACATAGACCTATACAAACGATCAGTAATATAAAGTGAAATATTCCATAACTTTCTTCACCGTGTGACAATAAATATCATCATCAGATGTTACAGCTGAGATAACTTAAGTTATTAAAACATCTCAAAAGCTGGAGTACAGCAATAAAAGACCAGAGACAAACTGTCTCAGATTAAACTGTTAAAGCTCCCACCCTTTTGCTTTACTATAGTGTTTCCAATGTGAGGGACCCGACCCTGTAAGGAGAGCCAGAGATTGCAAGGGGTCCCCAGAGCCAGTAGTAAATAAAAGTTGTGAACCACTGCTACTACAAATGCTACTTAAATGATTGATTGAGTTAATAAAAAAATCCCTCCTCACTTTTTTCTGCCACATTGTACCGCATATTGCGCTCATGTTACTCTTGAGAGAGTGCTTCTGACAGATGCTAAGTTCCCTCAGGTGTGCTGTTGTCGATGAGCTAACAGTCTGTATTGACAGCCATTACCCCCCTCACAGCAGTTCCCTGTCTGCCTGCTGTATTATGATAGACTGTGTGTATGCTGGAGACGTTTCAGAATATCACTTTTCGGGTCTGACACTTTCATTGTCAGTGATGCTTCTCATTGTTTCCACTTAACACAGCCTCCATCGCTCATCCTCTGCTTAAGAGACAAAGAGCTTTTCTCAGCAAAGTGTAAAAGCTGAGACGAAAAGGAACATTTTCACTCTGCTTGTTATGACAGTCTGTCACCTATACTGCAAATACTTTTAAAAGCCCTCCATGCCTTTACCATATAAGGAGCTGCCTGCTCTACTCTTCCTCTTTAAATGATGACTGATCTCTGCAGTCTGCCGTCATTTAAAAGAGCCGAAACAGAGCTACAGAGCCTTTTCATGGTTGTATATTCTGAACGGTCCGTGAATGTGAACAGCTGGATCTGAATCTCATTTTTAAAAGAACCACTTTTTTTTTTTTTCAATTTTTATGCATTTTTACACTGATTAACAATGAAAGAACACAAGAATCGGCACAGAAGCAGAGCAAGAGGTAGAGCTTTGTGCAAAAAAAAAAATCATATTTGGCATCTTAATAATAGTAAATTATTATCATTATAGTGCAACATTTTATCTAGAATGTCATCATTTCAAAGGGTAATCACACTCCCACTCTCAGTTTGAACCATTTTAAACAGATCTGAGCCTTGGACATTTCTCTCTGTGATCAGTTTGTTGTTAAAATGAGTTCTCACACTGGCATCTGTCATATAAATAAATAAATATTAAAAGAGCATTTTGAACGGCTGTTTCACAAGAACAGATCCAAAAAATTCAGATCCCACAAAGGAGCCAAACGTCCCATCACTAGTCCTCTCAGTTGTTCTTACGGGGTGTTTCCAGTGGGAAGTAACACACTGACATGCAACTCTATGCAATTGTGTTTTTCATAATGAGCTCTGTTATGTGTTATTGTCCAAATGAATGACCTCTACAAAAAGAACAACACTTTGGCCACAAAAAGTCAGTCTTGTTATTAAAAGTTTACATATAAAGCTAAACTTTCTGGCTTACAGTGCTGTCTATTTACTTTTTTTTTTATAGCAGATCCAAAACGTCACAATGTAAAACTCCACTGGGACACACTTTGCAGATGTTAACCTGATATCACGGCACAGTGTGTGTAAATACGTTACATCTACACAGGCCTGTGTTGACCGGTAGATTGGAGACCACTCATTGTTCTTCTTAGTCTCTTTGGATAGCAAAAAACATCCTTTTTCTGTGTTTTTATGTCTGGAACAAGGTGTGTCTTTGTACAGCTTCATGTTGAGCTTCATTTTCCTCTCACTGGACTGGTTCATAATCAGGATCCGCTCAGCACACCTCCGCCAAAGAGATAATGGAATCAGACTCATGTTTTCTGTTGTGGAGCAGCACAATAAGGCTCCTATAGGGAGGCTGAAAAGACGGGAATAACGTTTTGCACTGGGAAAATAAGGATAGTTGAATCCAGAGGGAAGCTTTTGTGCTAACGTCGTGTACGCCTTGTGGCTGTTGCTGTAACGGGTAGATCTTGAATATTTGAGTTATTGTGTAAGACATAAGCTTCAGGTGCCAGTTATACAGTGTCTGAAAAGGGATTTCAAAATTTGAGTTACTGTATAAGACAATACTCATTTCACATTTTGTAAACCCTGACAAATGAAGATAGGTTTAACTGTGAGCTGCAGTCCTGATTCTGTCCTCATTTTCCTGTTCCTACATCCTAATTCTCGTTCAGAGCACTTGTAATATAAATTCTAACGACTGGCCTGTTAACTGCACTATTTTCCGACAATGGCCACAGTGAATAGGCGTACCGTTTTTCCAAAAGGCTGATTGTATTACATAGATTGTTAACGTAAAGGAATTTTTTACTCTGTTATACAAAAAAAATGCACTAGATGTTATTTCTGAGTTTGTAGGCACATAAGCCCTGTGCTCAGGTCTCTGCACTGGCTCCTGTGGCTCAGAGAATTGCCTTTAAAGCAGCTCCGCTCATGTACCAGTCTCTCCATGGCCTAGCACCAAAGTACATCTCCAACATGTTAGTGCCATATGAACCATCTCGCAATCTGAGGACTTTGAGGACCAGCCTCCAGATGGTACCCAGAGTCAGGACTAAACAGAGTTTCAGTTTTATTCAGCTAAAACCTGGAACATTCTTATTGAAGATGTGAGACAGGCCTCTACTTTGACATTGTTTAAATCCAGGCTCAAAACGTTTTTCTTTAGCTGTGCATATGACTGAAAAGTTATTCTGCACTCTTCTATATTAATGTTATGGTGATCATTTATGTTGATTTGTTTGTATTGTGGTTTTAATGTCTTTCTTATTATATAAAGCACTTTGAATTACTTTGTTTGCATATTGTGCTATACAAATAAACTTGCCCTGTCTAGGTTGATAATTATGCATCAATCTTCAAGTGGCTGGTCAGTAATGTCTTTGGATGTCCATCAAAATTGCTTTTCTTGCGTGATGTGCTATTATGATAAAACCTTGTCATTCAAGTTTAGTTATGTTTGAAAATACACAAAAAAACACAAAAGGTTAATATTTCATCTGCTTTTTGTAGCTTTTTGTTACCCCACGGCAAGTTGGATTGACAAAACCGTCTTGTTTGGAGATTTTGTGCAATCTTTCAAATCAAACTGTCATTTTGTGAGTCATGTTTGAACAACTGTAAATGTTTTGTTCAGTTGAGGAGGAGGTACACTCTGCAGTGAAATCAAAACAGTTTAAATGAATCTGGATTTTAATCAATATTCCCAAATTATGAAATGATTACACTACCTTACTAGAGCAGCCAAAAATACATTTTCTGCCCCTCAACTAGCACAAAGATAAACATTTGAAGGAGACATTTTAATATCCCAAGGTAACAAACAACTTACATAACTGACGTTGATTTTAATTCTTTATTTCTTATCGTCATTGCTTTGAGGTGGTCAGTCAATCTTGAATCAATTTGTCTCCCAGTCTGATGAAGTGCTTGTTAAAACTTCACAAGACTCATCTTTAAAGGACTCTAGGCTGAAGTCCAGGGCTGGCTTGTGTCCCACTGGTGCGTCATGTCTCCGGTCTGGAGACTACACTGAGTCCGGGACCAGCGCTGTCCTATTGAGCTCAAAAGGAGATAGATGGACTGCGCTAACTGCCTCCCTCTCATCCTCCTCCACACAGGGACCCATGCAGGCGAGGAAGAGGGCATTGATTTTCATCTCTGCTCCAGTGAAGAGAAATCAAGGGTGATTCTGGAAAACGGGAAAGAAATAGGATTGTAGATTAGATCAGTAAAAGATTGAGAGATCACAGGCAGAACTTTGAAATAGTTGGGGACATATGGTGTGGTGCAATGAGGTGAAACGCTATAGAAATGGATGCAGTATGGTGTAAGGATGGATAGTAGTGGACAGAGGAGGGAGCTTCTGTTTTCATGCTTGCTATGACGAGGCAAAGGGTGTAAAGTGCCGGTGGCTTCTCCCGTGTCATAAAGGGGCGAATGGCAAAATGACAGGCCTGAGTGCACAAATTACCCATGGTATGAACTTAAAAATATGCACAAAATATGAAAACTGAGAATGCTCATGTGTCACTTAAGTAACAATATTAGGTCTAGACTTTAATAACTATATGGTACAAGTGATTCTGATTCTGAAATATGAATAAGGCACAACTTAAAGTGAAGAGGGTCTTGGTTCAACTTCAAGAATATAACCACATTCTTAATTAAAAAAAATCATATCCAGCTTATGCATTTGTGGGAGTTTTTCCTGATAAGCCTGCTAGCTTTTTGTGATAAATTGTAATTGTATTTTTTTCATTTCGCAAGTTACGCAGAATGTAGATGGTACATTTCAGTATTGTCATGGGCACAGAGTAGAAACTATGACTTGCAAGCATTTTAGCATTTGTCTTGCTCCACAGAGACAATTCAGACATTTTAAAACGAAAAATGAACTTTTTAATAAATATACCAGCAACAGTGCTTCAGATGCCCTCTAACCCATTAATAAAATTGCGTGTCTTGGCCCCTCTCATATATTTCAGACTGCACCAAAAGCAGAGAGGCTGACCCACATACACCGCTGTGACCAAACACCAATGACATCATCGAGCTCACACGATACGCCCTGGCATCAATTATCCTGCATTGAATTTCACTCAGATTAAATTAGTTTTTTATTTACATGATGTGGGCATAATAGATATACTGGCACAAACATACACAGTGCTAACAAAGAGCTTATATACAACAGCTGTCCATAGGGCGCCTTGAATAAAACTCAATTAAAACATATCCAAAACACACACTGTAGCTGAATATGGTATTATTGCAACAAGATGTCTTTTCTGTGTTATTTTACAAAATCCTCTTTTAGGCGTTCCCGTAAAAAGCCCAGCATCCTTCTACAGTACATAGCACAAACCTTCCTCTGTATGCTCGAAACATTGGACTTTATTCTTAAACTGCAAAAAATTTTCTGCTCAGTATATTCATAAACATCAATTTGACTGCATAGGTCTTCTTCTAATTCTCATAGGCCTTCTTCTTCTATATTCATAAACTTCTCATAATTTGGCAATGTAGGCTCTCTCTTCTTCTTCTCATAGGCCTTCTTCTTCTCATAGGCCTTCTTCTACTTCTCAAAGGCCTTCTTCTTCTCATAGGCCTTCTTCTACTTCTCATAGGCCTTCTTCTTCTACTTTTTATTTCTACTTTTCTTCATTCTACTTCTCTCTTCTTCTTGTTCTTCTTCCTTCTTCTTTTTTCTTCTTCTTTCTTACTTTCTTCTCTTTCATTTTCCTCCTTCTCTTTTCTTCAAAGGCTTCTTCTTCTCATAGGCCTTCTTCTTCTTTCTTCTCCATAGGCCTTCTTCTTCTTCTTTCTTTCTCTTAGGGCTTTTTTCTTCTTCTTCTTCTTCTTCTTCTTCCTTTTCTTCTTTTTCTTCTCTTTACTTCTTCTTTTCTTCGTCTTCTTCTTCTTCTTCTAGTACTTCTTCTTCATAGGCCTTCTTCTTCTTCTTTCTTCTACGTTCTTCTTTGCTTCTACTCTTCTTCTTCTATCCTTCTTTTCTTTCTTACTTCTTCTTCTTTTACTTCTCTTCTCTTCTTTTCTTCTTGTCTTGTCTTACTTCTCTTTTCTCTTTCTTTCGTTACCGTTACTTTTCTCTTCTTCCTTCTTCTTCTGTATTCTTCTTTTCCCCTTTCTCATAAGGCTTTCTTTCTTCTTTCTTCTTTGTCTTCTTCTTTCTTCTTCTCTTCCTCCTCCTTCTTCTCTTCTCATAGGCCTTCTTCTTTTCTACTACTCCTTCATAAAGAACGTCTTCTTTTACTTCCCTCATTGAGGGCCTTATTGTTAACTTTTTCTCATAGGGCCTTGTTCCTTGAGCCTCCTGCTTGCGCGGTTCTTTCTTGGCATAACCATCTTCTTATAAATGATCAGAGGGGCTAATATCTCTCCTCTTCTCAGACATAGAAACTAGCTTTGTTGGTTCTCAAGGGCTTTTGGCTGCCGACATCAAACTTCTTTAGATCAGGACTGAGGGTATTCCGAGGGATTTTGGAGTAACGCGGGGATTTTAAACCTGCCGGAGACTATATTATGGAATCACTCCTAGTTATAAATGTGGTCTAAAATGTTACACCCAGATTTTCAGAAGAGGGGGGAAATACGGGATGAAACCTGAATCTATTAAGAGGATCTATTAGGGAATGAGGGATTAAAAAACCATTATAGCGGGGCTAAAAAAACATTGGAAGCAAATATCCAAAAGAGAAAACCACTAGGATGGGGGACATAACCATCTTCACCAAAATCTGACCATACCCTTTCAATCGACTTTCTTTTCCTCCAAACATGAAATGAGCTGTTCCATCCATGTACTCTTTTCATTTCATTATCTTTTTGCAATCTTAGTTTGCTCTAATAGACCATTATATTTTTGACTTACCTTAGACTTGCTGCACTAGTTACTTTGTACTGCGGAAGCTTGTTTATTTCCTTAATCTTTCCTCTGTGCTGTTACCACAATGTTCTGTTCTCACTCATGTGCTTAATTTTGTACAACTCAGAATAAGTCACAGCTTCCAATGAATTTATTAAACAAGGAACACAAACAAGAGCTAAGAAATCAAATATTAGTATGTAGGCCCATGCCGTATAACTAATCCCCCGCTGATCAAAGCCTGGTTTGGGAGCACACGGCGCCTAATTGAGACAATGTGTGGTGAGTGGGACGTTGTGATGAAAGCGATGAGGTCAGGAACAATATCTGGCTCCCATTATGAGCGCGTGCAGAGATTATGGGCCCAAACCAAGCGGGTTTTTGGCCGAAGGCTGTAAAATGACACAGCACAGGTGGTTGTTGCCTGTTCCAACCTTGCTCAGCTCAACACCACAGTTTAACCGCAGATACAAGTTTCAAGAGGGCAGCAGGTCAAAAAGTGATATGGCGAAAAAACAAAAGGCCTTGGGGTGAAAAAGCAAATGGAAAATTTACAGACGTGGGGACTTGGCATAGTTTTGTTTGTTAGTTGTAGAGGTTTGCCCTAAAAAGTAAAAAATCGGGGACAAAGAATTGTAATACGGGAACAAAATGTAATTTGATTTGAAAAGTGCAGTAAGGCGATCTTAGATAAGCACCACAGTATTTTAATGCAAGTGGATAAAAGCTATTGCATTTACAGATTGCTGGTAAAAAAAAACAAAACATCACCGAAAGAGTTTTGTACGTTTTTAAAAACGTGGGGAAAACTTTGTTAGCATCGATTCCACTTTGGTGTTGTTCTGTTGCGTGGGTGGCTTGACAATTGGACCCTGATTGAGGGTGGAAAAGGGGCTTAAGGGGGGGAAAGCGGATACGGGAGAATGGGCATTTGTGCTTGCGGTTAGCCTGTTTTTTTAGGAAAGTAATTTGAACAATGTGAGCCCTGGGAAATAATCTGTTTTAATTAATTTTGTGGTCAGTTTAAATCTTATTGACAATTGAAATTTGTATTGGTCGTATATTTCCCCACACCACACCTGCTCAAGGGGCTTTATAAGGGTTTAAATTTAGGGCCCTTCATGATATATAAACCTGGCAACCCAGCATTTCTCTTTTCCGTATCGCGTCGTTATGTGAGTGTTATTTGTTATGGCAACTGTTCCCTGTACCAATAAATTTCTTCCATTTTCTGAGGGGAGTTTCAGCAGTTTAACATAAAAATCCACATTTTTCTCTTTAAACCTGAACCTTTACCTATTAGGCATTGGGGAAAAAACTTAAAAGGTTGATTAGAAATTGGACTAAATTGTGAGTGAAGGGGGGAAAATGTAAAAAAACAAAAAATTCAGATTTTACTAAAAATGTATGGTTATTAATTAATAAAAGGGCCATTCTCAAAGTGATGTAAGAAAAAACGTAATATTAAAATGGTAGTGGAAGTTGTAAGTGGTTATTTCTGCTCTTAGATTGGTGGGTGAAACAAATGTCATTTTCTTTTCACAGTTGACTGGATTTCTTAAAATCTGAAAAAAAAAAAAAACTGAATTTGATTGAAAAGATTCGTCAAAAAAACTTAACTAAAAAAAACCAGTATTTGCAGAATCATTAAACGTATCCCTGGGGGGGGGACTTGAACGAGTGGGAAAATTGCTATTATTCTTCTACCTTTATATGATACTGATAAAACCAGGTGTCTCCCACTGTTTTTCCTCCTTGTGCCGCTACCTTTACAAAAATGACTGAAAAAAAATGAACGAAAAATGGGACCAGAACGCGGCTTATTTTAGCCACCTCAATAAGCAAATATAAAGAACACGCTGGGTGGGGGAGGGGTAGTTGGTGGGGAGGGGGAGGGGCGGGGGGGGCCTGATTTGATTTTTTATTCTCTTGACAAAAATTCACTTTGTATTTATTTCTTTCTTTCTACATACTAATCCACTCCTGCTTTTTTTTCTTTTCTGAAATTTGTAACAGATTTAACAAAAAAGGGTCTTTTCCTGTGGGGACTGGCTGTTTTTGCGAAATAGCGCCAAGAGATATGTAAACAACTGAAATAACCCGCACTCATATTACTGAAAAAATTGGTCAAATTCTAGTGTTGTTTGTAAGCTGTTTTCCCTATTCAAATAAAACAATAAAAAATGCCTAAAATAAAAAATTAGGAACGCGGGAGGCGAACAGGGTAGATGCCTAATCAAAAACATAAAACCATTTAGTCCCGGGTTAATTATTGGTGCCCCACAAATCTTGCATTTCAAAAGTTTAGTTAGGTGTCAGCCACCAATTTATCTATAATTCGGCAAAAAGTCCCCCTGATGGAAAACTGGACTCGGGAAAAAAAGGGGGCGGAAAGAGGATTGTAACTGGTTGGAGATCCCTGTTATAAATACAACCAAAAACTAAAAAAAAAACGGGTAATTCCTGTAAACAAAAAAGTGTGGACTACTTTCTCTTTGCTCTTTGCTTGGAAAAAAAAAAAAGTTTGAGCCCATTTACGAAAAGGCTTGGTTTTCAGGGTCTGAATGGGTTTAAAAGCCATTACCGCGCCTGTTCTCTCGACTTTTCCACCGTCTCAATATTGTCAGCCCTTTCCATCATTAAAACTAATTTTTAATTTCCTGTTTGATTCGACGTTAACTTTCATTTATCATTTGGTCTCTTGTTAAAATGGCGGCATGGCAGGACAAAAAATTAAAAAAAAAAAAATTAAAAGCAGTGTTAACAACTTTGTTGCTGGCGGGTTTGCGTTGCCCTTGTAGTTTAAAAATTAGCCCACTCTCTTTCACGGTTGGGGGACATGGAAAACCTTGGCAGGGCGGGGATTTTCTTACCTACTTTGTTTTAAAATAATGTGTGAGGAAGAACACAAAAGGGGGGCTACTGAAACTCTGAAAAATTGCCGTTTGGAGGTTGTTGTTGGAATTTTTTACCTTCTGCAGTATCACCCGCGGCTTCCATAAAAAACAATCGTGGATAGGCTTTTGGTGGGGGACTTGTCGGGGGATCCGGCCTTAACCACTGGGTGGTGGGGCCCTGGGGTGTTGGTGACTTCATTGTTGCCCCGGTTTGTGACCGCGTTGGGAACAGGCCTATCGGTTACCAGGGTAAGTAAAAAAAACGTGAAAATTAATGGGGAAAGCCGTCAAACTTCACAAACTTTGTCTGGTTGCATTCATGGAAAAAAATGGCTTAATTCATTCTTGGTCATGAACCCAACGTTTCATTTTTTTCCGTTGCAACAGCCGGTGAGGAAAAAAGGAAAAAAAAACATGTCACCACTAATCTCTTCTGAATCCAAACAATCTAAAACATGTTCTAAACGCTCGATTTCTTCATTTCCCGGTTCCTTGTATCTGTGTTTGCCGCATCGTTCCGTCGTTGGGTTGCTAATATTTGGTGGGGGTTTTTCGAAGCAAATAAAAGTTCTATTAGGGGGACACAGAAAAGCCGTTTTTAAAAAAAGGGCCTCCCAGAGAAAATTCGGTGGAGGTCTTTGGGGAAAACTTGTTGAATCACCATGAAAAAACAATTAGAAAACATTTTACACAAAATAAAAACCACTTGACTTTATAAAAAACATTAATCCTGTTGAGGCGGAAAAAGTTTTTCCCACATTTTCACCATGAAAAAAAGAATTGGAGTCCCTCTTAAAAAACTGGGGAAAAGTTCAAGGTTTTGGGAAGCACTTAGAGGCAGAAGTGGGCGAAGGGCCGGAATAAAAGGAGGCGAATAGGGCTTTTTAAGTCATTTAATAGTGATTAGCTGTTTACAGTTATGGGTTTTTTATGTTTTGTGCAGGAAGTAGGTTTCAAAAAAAACCCAATCTAGGAGTATTAAACGTTTGAGAAGAGGGGAGGAAGATTGCAGAATGGACCCTGACCTAAAAAATGGGGGACCAGAGGTTGGCCAGGGCATTTGCGTTTTTACTCGGAGACAAACCTTTTTTTTTTTTTCAAACAAAAACTTGCCAGTTTTTCCAGCAAGGCCCTGTTTTGGAACCACATTTTGCTACAAATTGTCATTAATTACAAAGATTTTTATTAAAAAAGATATTATTGATTTGGGATTTTGGAAGGTAAGTTTTGAGGAAAGGAAAGAAAACAATGATGGAAAAAAAAACAAAAACCTTAATGGGTGTTTTTGTGCTTCTAACAAAATTCCTATTTACTCATTTATTGAAATTTAAGCTTGGGTCAACTGTAACCGAATGTTGGCCAGCCAACAACAAGCCATTGTAAAATTAATTTACTTGGGGCTACATTCCAATCCAAAAAACAAAAAGCCATTTTAGCATTCTTGGCCGCTTTTGTGCACTTTGCCAACCAATTCCACTGTGTCAAAAAAAACATGGACCAAAGGGTCGGAGGGGGGGGGACCAGTTTACAACAGGGGCGGTTTCACGCTTTCTGTCACAAACCCCTTGGTATTGTTTCCAAACAAGCCATTCCATGTTGACCAAAAAAAAAGGGGGGGGCCTTTTTTTTGCGACGCGGCCGGGAAAGGTCGTACAAACAAAAAAAAAACCTTCCATTGGAGGAATCACGCCAATTTTAAGTCCGTGAAACACTCTTCAGCTTTGTAATGAACCCAATGGTTAAGCACAGGGGATGGATAAAAACAGCAAAATTTACGGTTTGCTGTGGGAAAAAATATTTTCCCGAAGTCAGAAGCTGGTTGGTTTTTTGGACTGGGTGAGCAAACAAGTTGGGACGGCCAATCACTGGTAAAATTTTGACGTCATGCCGGAAAAAAATTCCAATGGGCAGTGATAAAGGGGGGGACAGTTGTTTGTCCAATTGGGCGTTGTGTTGGAGGGCACCAGCTTCTCGATTATGTTGGTAGGGGGGATAGGGGAAAAAAAATGTAGTTTGGCACAAAAATTTTACAGTCGTTTGGTTAAGGGGCCCTATTGCTGTTTGGTTTAGAAGGGAAAAAATGGGAGCAGCATATAAAAAGCTGACACAAGTGGTTTTTTGTTGTCAGTTGTTGGAAGTGCGAAGTGGTGAGGGGGAAAATGTAGTGCCAACAGAGGGTTGAACCCTAAAATAGAGGAAAAAAAAAAAAAACACAAGGCGGACCGGGACAGAAAAGCTAGGGGGCAGGGAGGGCCCTTAACCACAGCAGGGGGGGGGGACCAGGGGGGGGGGGGGACTTTTAATATGATGCGGGGTCTTCATCTCGACGGAGGATTAAAGGGCAAACGGGTATTTGTGTTTTTCCCATGATTGGAAAAATGCACTAAGGGCTATATGAATGCCAACAAAAGGGCCAGGCTCCTATTAGGGCATTAAACCGGTCAAATCGCAAAAAATTTTGTTAATTTTACAGGGCCCCACAGGGGGGAATTATTAAGGATTACCAAGATAATGGAACTTTATCCTCTTTTCAAAAAATATGATATTTTTTTGGTTGCCTAATTTTGAAAAAATGGTTAATACAAAAATGAAAAATAATTTTGACCGCAAAATACACAAGTTCCAAAATTAGGGCGGGCTATGTTTTGCTAAAATTAAAGTTGGTAACTGGCCAACTAAAACTCAATTTTTTTGGCTACTAAAAAAAAAAAACAAAAACTGTGGTTATTTTTTGGTGTTTTTTTTAATAGGGCCTTTGGCCACTGCAAATTTTTTCCAAGTAACTACATTTTGGATAATTTACCACAGAAAAAATGGGGGCCAGTGTTTTCTGATAACCCCAAAAAATAACCCTGGCTTGACCAAGAGGCGGGGGAAGTAGTTTTAGGGCGGGATTGGCAAATCCACATTTTTACTTATAATGTCCACCAACCCATACCTCCGTCCCCCTTCATTCTTTGTCTGAAGTCCTCCAGTACTTGCCCCGTTTGTGGTTGTGGGGGGGGAGGTTTTAGGTGGGGTCACGTAAAGGACTTATACAAAAATAATTGCTAATATTAACGGACCATTTTTTTGGGTTTTTTTTTTTTACCTGAGGGGATTACTAACTTACTTTGGTTTCACACCTTTGACAGAGGGATTTCAAGACTAAAAATTGGCAATGTTCTTGCCCTTCAGGTGGGGGGAAAAATGAGTTTAGTGGGACAGCCCATGCGCAGCACCTGATTGGGCCTCATTGGTTCCAAAGTTCTTGAGGGTTAGTTGCCGGGTCCCATTAATCGGCAGTAAAAAAAAAAAGTTCACAGTGTGTTTCTCGAATGGTTGGGTGTGATGTTAAACCACTGAAAAAATTCAAAGGGGGGATAAACAAAAACGCAATGACCTTATAATAGAAAAAAAAAGAGAGGAAGAATTGAGGTTGTTTGCTAAAGGGGTAGTTGTTTAAATTGGACCTTTTTCCTTTGTGGTCATATATTTGGCAGTTTTGCCATAAATAAAAAAAAAACATTTGTTCGAATAAAACATTTGTATGAAAGAGTTATTGAAAAAGTTATTGATAATATGAAAAAAAGGATGAAACGTGTTTGGTCAGGGGGAAAAATTGTGCTTGAGGGGGGACAAAAATTATTTCATTTTGTTACAAAAGTCCAGATTGCTGTGTTTTTTATTTTGGGATGTTGAGGGGTCAACCATTTTCTGCTGAAAAAAACTATTAAATTGGTTTTCATTAAATTGCAAGATAGAGCAGCATGAATTTGCAAGGTAGGGGGGAATGGGCTGGCCAAATTTGGGGGACACATTCCTCAACCAAAAACTGGTCTAAAAATTTCATAATTAATAAAACAACAATACATACGTGTAAAATTCAATTTCCCATTTAACGCAAAAAAAAAAAAAAGCTGGAGGGTTTTTTCTAAAAACAACCTCCAGGCTTTTACTGAACACAGAGGGGTGGACTGCACTGTAGGGGTGGGGACCCAACATCGATTAAGCAAAAAAAAGAAATCCACGAGGATTTCACTGACAAATAAGAAATGACTTTGAACATCTCAAGGTATCAAGTAAAAAAATGTGGATGGGGAATTCACCCAGCGCAAAGGGCAAGGGGCCAAAAAGGTCTTTCCAGTTGTTATTACCTCACTAATTTAGGGGGGGACAGGCCTTGGTTTTGGTCGAGAAAAAAATCAACACAAAAGGTACAATAAAAGGTTTCTTTTTGACTTGCAAAAAAGCCGCAAGTTTGGTGTTTAAAACCTCACACCTCAGGCAAAAGTCGCAAGGGGGGGGGGACTCTTTCAAGGGCTCTGGGTATCTTTCCTGGTTCTTCCTTTCCTTTCTGTGTCTCGGCCTTTATGCCTTCCTCTCAAAACTATTTTGGTTCACAGCGAGGAGGATCATCCAAATGCTCACGCTCTCTAGGGGAGGACTATTCAGGGTGTTTTCAGACAATGGAAAGAGAAAAAATTAGGGGACGGCTGTCATTCGGTTTAAATTAATTTAAAAAAAATAAAAAAAAAATAATTATGTATCTTGAAATGGGAAAAATGAAACTCAAATAATGTGTGCAGTATAAAAACAGGGGAAGCTGAAAAACCCATTGGAAATTAGAAAAAAAGGCATTTAGATTTTCCCATAGTGACGGAACAAAAAAACCAGGGGGACAGTTTGGCCATTGGGCACATTTAAACAATTTCAAAAAATCATCATTATATGTGGGTCATTCCAAAAAGTTGTCCAAATGGGGGTCTGATATAAAATGGAAAAAAAAAACCATAAAACTAGAGGCTGGATTGAATTCACCCCCTAGGAGGAAAGTTATATTTTTTTGCCAAAAACATATTTCTAATTTTGGCCAGTGCAGTGGAATTTCCAGAGTTGTATAATCAATTTGGTTCGGGATTCACATTCTCTGAAAAAAATTTAAATGATTGCTAAACGTAGCGGGGGCCAAGCTAACCTCTTGGGGGATGCAAAAAACACAAAAAAAACGGTTAAAGGGGGATAAAAGTGATGAGAAAAATATGCGAAAGAAACGGTTAGGGTGTATATATTTGGGCCAAAAAACATTGAGGCG
>JAIEZT010000007.1:10989172-11109172 GCA_019594935.1 Periophthalmus modestus | reverse complement strand
TGAACATTGCTTAATAGAACTTAATGGACTTTACTAACAGCACAAGTTGCAGTCAATTTTATGAGATTTTAATTGCAAACACATGGTGCTCTTATAAATGCTTGAACGCTGATCAGTTTGTGTAACTCAGGCAGAACTTTGGGGGATTTTGTCTTTATCTGTGTGTCTGCAGCAGTCCTCCACAGAGCAGTGAAAGGCCGGTCGGGGAGGAGCTCTAAACGCTTTACTGTTGAACTGAGAATAAACATGCACTTTATGAGCTTTGTTCCGAGAGCTACTCAGTTTTAGTGCATACTCTTTTATAAACTCATGGCTCTGTGAAAATGCTGTTTCTTGTCTGTATATTTATGCCACAACACATGTGACATTTTTCTCCTCCTATTCTAACCTGCTTACACTCACCTCAACTTCTGATGTTAAGGTCCAATAAGGTCCAAGGTCTGAGGCTGTGGCATAAACGAAACAGATGAGAGAAGGATTTGAGTCACTTTACATGGACATAACCTGGACATGCGTATATTGGGTTTGAGCTCACATGTACTGCTGTGTGCATAAACACATTAACATGCAGAGAGATGGTGCTCTGTAGATGAAAGCGCCTCAGATCAGGGGCTGACGCAGTCCTAACCTATCAGGCTCACATCGTGGCTTGTGGCTCTGGCAGGCCCACTGGGACACTCTTTGTTCTGCTCACATCTCCCCTGTTTAATGTATGGAGGCCACTCTTATCACTGTACAAAAAGTTTCATTTTCTGTCAATTGTGTTTCAGAAGTCAATAAAATCAGGTCTAATCTCGGGAAAAGCTTTTTTAAGATAAGGGTGTGTGAACTGTATTCAAACATTAGGCCTATCTGACTCTACATCAGAGAAGAAGTGAGAGAGTTTTGCTGTGAATACACAAATCTCAATGGTGGGAAATTGCAGAAGACCTCGCCTTTCTGTGATGCCTCTTATTCTACAGACTCTTTGGGAGTCTATAGAATAACTGTATACAATTTGTACCTTTATCGACAGTCAGAGTAGCTGGTACCTCTAGCTAAAACATGTACATGGTAGTATTTAATCATATTAACACATACCGCCTTAGCAAAAGTTTAAATCTGTCACCTGGACAAATCGTTGTAAGAGTGAAGACGTTTTGCTGCTCATCCAAGCCTATTGTCTCCAAGAAACTGGAGACAGTAAATGTTTACAGATGTAGACAGATAGATATCAGGCAGTAGACACCAGCAATCTGCCCAGGACTGAAGATGAGCAGTGAAAATGTCTTCACTCTTACAACGAATTGTCCAGTTGACAGATTTAAATTTCGTCTCTTACTATGGATCAGACCTGGACGACTGAGGGTTTACACAGACATATACCACCATACTTAAAGAACATAATCATAAATATATGTGACTATACATCAGGGTGTGTAGACTGGCGTTTGGGTGTTTGACCGATTGGACCACTCTCCTCTCCAAAAAATCTGATGAAAAAAATAATAAATAAAATTATAATGTGGAGAGAAATGGAATTGGGAAGCCTGAAAGCAAAGGTGATGCTAAATGGGAAAAGGGTAAAATTATTAATGAGCATTAAGCCCAGTCTATTCATGTGTTAGTTCACATAAAAGTGCATGGTTTAAAATCAATGACATGTTATGTGCTCAGACTGTGGTTGAATCGACACAACAGTCCCACACAATGGAACAAAAAAACACCTTTGTGTGAACATGATAAACAAGATCTTTACAACTTTCACTTTGTAAGTTTTATGTACCTGGTCTAATGGCATCATTATCTTTTTACAACAGCTCGACTTTATATAAAAGAAAAAAATACAACTTTACTACGCTGTAATGTAGATTTATGTCTAAATACTGTTTTGCCTTTATAGCTTTAACAGCGCCAATCTTCTCATTTAGGATGTCACCTTCTACTGTAGTCATTTTAAGGATAGAAGTATAAGTAAAAAACCTATAGTCTATAATTATTTAATCAGTATCAGTCAGGGTGACAAAGGTCTAACAGGATTTCCAAAGATTAAATATATGTGACTGTCATTCATTTGGATTGTCTTCATCACAGTTCCAGGAAAACAATGAGATTCAGGAATGTGCTGATTTAAAAGCCCATGAACAGATCTGGCATTAGCACACTGCCACACAGTGCAAAGCAAATGGAAATATCATAGCACTTAAAGTACACATATTAGGATAAGAAAGAATTATAAGAAAGACTGAAGATCCATACAGTAGCCATTTTGTTGTCCTATTGCAGCATATTTGAGCAGTGCAGTAGATGTGTTGTAGAACGAGACCATAACAATGAAATATTGATTTGTATTGAGCTGAGCTGCTGTGTGCTGTGGACTGTATTATTTAAACCAACCGTCAGGATCATCATCTTTATTGTAACATATAAATTTGCATCCCAGTATTTTGATAGCGTGCCATTTGAATCCCCAAAAATAACATTACAGTTTAATTTGGGACATAATAGTAATAAACCCTGTTATCATAAAGTTTGTACATAGACAGTATAGGTACCACTTCTGCACATATGTTTTCATACATGCACTTGGCAAACCGTTAGCTGCCTGAAGACGACTGCGCGTCATTGGTCCGTGCAGAATTTAATCAGAAATGCCACACAGCAGCGCCCAGACCACAGCTGAGGTTAAGGTTAGAAGAATATCAATAACGTTACATCCAGAGCCATTCCAGATGTGATGTGCGATTATTGCATTAGTTCAGACTTTTGTGGTCCCAACCGCCATTTGTGTTTAGAAAGCCATCTCAAGCAATCAGCATTTTATCTCACCTTTCAAACATGTCGTTAGCATTATCTGTCTGTAGAGCATCTGCTGTCTCCAAGCCACAAACGATTGTGTAATTGAGATTGGCAATGCTTTCCAAAATGAATACCAGGGCAAAACACATAAATAATCATTGCTGGTTTAAAAATGGGTTCCAATCAACTTGAGGAGAAAGACTATGAGCAAATGCCAAAGTCAATATAAACACAGATAGAAAATGAGACTACAGACAAGCTGGAGGCACTTCAAGTATGTGAGCTAATGCGTTTAACTTTTTGCTTTATGAAAGACGCTTTGGTGATTGGGGTAGAGAAAGATGTTGAAAATATGACTGGATTCATTAATGGAAATTGTGATGTCGAATGACTTACAGGTCCTCTGGGATAAAACAAATAATAGTAGTACTTTCTAAATCAATATTTAATGTATCGCACATGTGAGAGTTGATTCGAAGTATGCAAAATGTAAGTTAGTGCACACAAATGCACTTTTAAACAGATTCAGTCCATAAGTTATTAATACGTGTTGACATATTGGGTAAATAAGGGGAAATGACCTAAAGGAAGAAGAAAAAAAACCCAAAGTAAAAGCAGAAGTGAGGGCGGTGACCGTATTTTGCCATTTATGGTAGATGCATGAACTGAACACACACATTTTAGTTCAGTGAAGCTGTACCCACAAGCTGGTATTTTAACACTCTAGGTTACAGCGCTCTGACTCATTACAATTACGAACAATATAACACGTTTTTGATAGACAGTGAACTGAAATAAACTGACCTGGCCGTGCCTCATAATGACAGGGGGAAACAGCCGGCCCAGAGCCACGTGTATTACCGCCATATTGGATTGGTGATAAAAGACTAATTAGTGCTGAAGAGGACATTGACTGACCAACAAAGCCAATTGATTAGCACCAGTGAGAGTGACATACTTGTGAGTGTGCGGACTCGTGTTGATAATGCCAAAGACTCACCAGTTTGGCCTGTCAAAGGAAATCAGGCGTGACAGCAGAGAAATTATAGAGGAGAATTCATCAATGTGTAGTAACCCGGACCACTCAAAGTAGAATTAGTGTCTGTTGGATCTCACTGCCTGCTGCTTCTTCTTATAGTAGAGAGACGTAGGACTAGAAACAGAGTAATAATCCAGCCAAAACGTTATCACACAAAATCATAATTGGGTTTCCTCTTTTTATAATTATGGGCAAACAGTTGGTATTTTGATTCTTGATAACCCCACTATTATTGTTGTGTCCTTGGGCAAAACACTAGGCCTGTCATGATAATTACAACATTGACTTATTGATCAATATATGAAAGCTGGAGCAATTTCTTTAGACCATGCGTACATTTTCTTTGCACGACTGGGGCATTTTTGGTTATTTTTGGCTATATGATAAGATTTAATCCATAAAAGGTTGAATTAATAACTTCTATGACTCATTACAGATGCAAACCACTACTAAAGTGTTTCATTCTGCTGTTTATTTATTGTAGCTTATAATTTTTAACAATTAACAATATTGTAGATTTAGAATAGTTTTTGTGGTTTAAATCTGCTCTTGGGTTATTGTGTCAGTGGCATAAATTAGTTTCAGTATTATTGTTTATCGTCTATATTTACTTCAGTAATGTATTGAACTTCAGAATTTGTTATCATCTTTGAGTCATTGGTGGGTTGTGACTACAGTGTAGAACTAACACTTTGTTTACTGAGAAAATGTGTCCACTGCACTGATGGCGCTGCATCATGTCACCTTTAAATAGCCGCTTTAAATGAAACGCTGAGCTCAGTAGACTCTTAATTGAGTTCACCTTCTCAAAGTCACTGGTGTTATGTAACATGCACAGCAGTCCAGTGACTCTTACTGTGCCTCAGATGCCCTGCCTCCGCTGTGCATCAGCTCCTGGACTAAACTTATTACATTACACCACGGGGCTCGTTAATTAACCCCCGGGATATCTCACACTGGGGCATTCTCTCAACAACCAGTGCCATTTATCCCCATTAAAAATGAATTTGTCAGACAATAAATGTATGTTTGCTTAGGGGAGCGTGCTGTTTGCTGCATGTTGGTTCCTGCTCTTCTCCTTATGTGTGCAGTGACTCAGTGACTCCCGATGTCTATTAACGACATTCATTTATTTTGTGCGAGCAAGGATTTATTTGGCCGCCCTTACCCAGACAGTCCTCTGCCGTTATTTCCACTGTAATTTAACCAACTATTACTGTGTTTGTCCAAAGTCCCAAATGTTCCACTTTGCTTTGGGCATTTTCTTACACTTTTTCTTTTGTTATTATTCTTTGTCTCACTAATGGCCTTCTTTTTTCTTCAGTCTGTTTCTCTTGGCACTGGTTGATTGTGTTTGTTGGTGTTAGTCCCACAGCTCGCACAGCAAAGTAAAAACTTCTGGCGTTTTACTAATAGACCCATGGCAGCCAGATCCGTGGACTTGTACACAAAATGTTTAATAATTCAGAACCACTTGTCTCTGCGAAGGTTTGTCTCATGCTTGTCTTTTCATATGGCCTAATCTGTCTGTGTTCATTTAGCGCCCAGATGCTAAGACAGACCTTGTTTAATTGATGTTCTTATTTTATAAATAAATCATTTTCATCACACATACTACGTCTCATTGTACACACTGTTCATTGCCAATGCAATACTTAATGCATACACTGATACTAATGCACAGGACATACTTAAGTTGTATAATTATAACTTACCATAAAAGCCGGACTGCAACTTTCTCCATAAAGCTAATGTTGTGAAACATGTTAGAGCTGAAACCTCTCGATCAAGATGACTACTATTATTACTACAATTAAATTCACCATCCACTTTATGTAATGAAAGCAATTAAGCAGAGCTACCTCTACTGGAGCGGACCCAGACATACCTCCTACGAATATAGTGCTGCAATTTGTTAACTCCCACATGTGAATGCAGAATAACATACTTGAGTAAAGTGATGTGGAGATTGATAGTTGCCGTTGTGGTAATTATATCTCTGTGTGTTTGCAGGTGCACTTCTTCAGGAGAGCTTCATGGATGAACCAGACGGCCTTGTGTCTGTGAACCTGCTGGTGGTGTCTGCGGTGTCGGCCTTTGCCACAGGAGCGGTCATCTCAGGGCTGGCCGTATGCTGGATCATGAGCCACAGACATCGACACTCTAAGTGCGGCACTAACGCTGCGCGCAGGAAGAGTGACAAAGAGCAGAGCATGTTAGCCCAGGGCCGGAGCGGCTCGGTCATGAGCGTGACCAGGACCAGTGGAGGTGAGAGGCGGCGCTCTCAACCCGACAGTCTGTTTGTCATGCACAACGGCTGGCCCAAAGACATGGACCCAGGTCTGCTGCCCACTCCAGAGCAGACCCCTCTCCAGCAGAAGAGGAGCATGCGTCTCCCTGACACCGACTGGGACCAGAGCCAGACCTTCCTGACTGCCTGCCCCAACAACTCTGTCATATACCTGAGCTCAAAGTTCTTACACGGAGGAGGAGGTGGGATGGTGAGGATAGATGACCCAGGGGAGGTGGTCCTGCCCCCCCACACTGAACGCCAGCGTTACCTGATTCTGGCAGCACAGAGAGGGGACCACGGAGGGGGTCGTCCCACAGGCACTCTGCGGAACTCAGCGGGGGACTACATCTACCCCGCCACACCCCAGGACTCCCCCGACAGGCGTAGGGTGGTGTCCGCACCCGCGCCTCACATGGATTACGGAGACCCACGCTGGACCCACGAGGCGCTCAACTACAACACCAACAATGCAGCGCCCTACCACCCACATCGGCATGGGCTCATCCGGCCCGACATGCAGGGGCCACGGGGTTTAGGGGAACTGGCAGACTTCAGCCATCTTCTGGTCAAGAACATGGGAGAGCGCACACCTAGTGGTCAGTGAGGTGAAACACACCACAAGCTGCTCTGTATAAGCTCTCTCTCAAACCATTGTCCAACACAAATTTGGATTCCAGTTCGCTCCCAGACTCCTGTCCCAACCTTACCCTGTCTGTCCTCTCTCGCCATCATTCAGTGTCCAGGAGACAGACTTCTCTGATCCGCCTGTGTCTGAGGGACTCAGCAGTGGACAGAGCACAGAGCTACAGGACAGGCCTGTACAGGGAGGTGCAAACCAAGAGATTCTTCTCATGGGACAGTACTGAGAAAACTGGACAATCTCACAGAGCAAATGTGAATGGTCTCGCTCCATAGTTTTTCTCACCATGGACGTTTTTTGAGTGTGAAATCTAATTTCTGCTTTTTTATTTTTGTGCCAGTGGCATCCATTGGACAATGGTGTGCTTTGTTTTGGGTTTAAAAATGCCTGAAACTGTGCCAGGGGGCAGTGACTCTGACTGAAGTCAGCAGTGTGTGTATGTGTGAATGAGCCATGTCCTGTTTAACTGTGAATGGTGTGACTTCTCTGTGTTGAAACTGGTGTTATTTTCCCTTTTCTATGTACAATCATTTAGAGACATTTAGATTTGTCTCTTAAAATACTATGTTTTAACAATCAGTGATGGAATGACCAGTGGCTAGTGAAGGAAGATCCTTGTTGTAAAGTTTATAATCTTTATATTTAAAGTGCACATAGCCATGAAGTGAAAGAAAGCAATAATGATCTAGTCATAAAAGGGAAGAGGACATATTCCTTTGTTTACCTGTTTCTGGTTTCGGTGTTTAGACGAGCAGTATGTTGCCCCATTACTGTGGTGAGGCAGGGATGCTTTGGTCTCTGTGATTACCACATCTCATCAGAGTGAGGGAATGTGAGCTGAGGCTGACCGGACTGTGAGGCCCCTGGGAGCCCCATTCACTCTCCTCTGCCACCACACTGAGCGCCTTTGTGCCCCCAAAGCAAAGAGGAGACTGCTGCAACAAATAGCCGTTAAGAGTCAGGGGCTGAGTCCAGTGCTTCTGCTCCATAGAATATCAATGAGAGGGACAGCCAAGTGTATCCATCATGAGATACGGACGGGCATCTCCTGTGACTGAGCCAAGGTGGGGCAGGAGAGGGCCCGCTCCGAGCTATCACAATGACCAACCCCTTATGGCTTTTGACAATGAAAGCAGATGGGCAGAAGTCAGGTGTGGAGTTACCCCTTCAGTCCTGTATTCAAACGTAGATTCAGAGATAGTTTTAGTTGATCTGGGTCACAGTGCTGGGCTTTTTGTTTTGTGTGTGTGTGTGTGCCAGTCTCATAGGATTTACTTTAAAACATCTTTGATCAACTGTACCTCCATTCTCACCTTACTCCTCTTTGTTCAAAGCTCCATTAGAGTTGTTAAGAAGCAGTTAACGTTATTCAAGACACTAAACCATGCAACATTTGCACAGTGGGGCAATGCACAAAATGCCATTGTGTAAGTTACAAAAAGTGTACCGGAACATGACAGTTGTCTGAAATGCTTTTTGTGATTCACACAATAAAGGCTGTTAGTCATTCTAATAGCACATTGAAAATAACGGTATTGTCCATAAAGGGAGAGCAGCAGTGGTCGGGTTTTTTGTTGGTCAGAGATATACAAACTAATATACCAACAATATACCAACATCCCTTTAATTTGACAAACCATATGCTGCCAGGTCTTCCTCATTTGTTTCTCCTGGTTATTCTCTTGCATTGATTTGGCATATGTTCTGTTTTAGAAATGTTAAACATACATCTAGATACATGCAGTTCTACCACCTTTAAAACCACCTTCAAGCCACTAAACTTTTTTTTTTTTAATTAGGAAAAAAAAGAATTTAAAGTTTAAGTTTTAAAATAAGTTTCACAATGTTTGTAACTTGATCACAATAGTTTGATCGATATACCTCTGGATTATTGCCTACATTAACCCAGTGTAGTACATTGCATTCATGAGTGGGTCATTAGTATTACACCCATGAAGCCCTCCACCACCAGGCCGCTCTTCTCTGCCTCCTTTTATCTCCATCACTGCACCAGCCTCAGCCCCCGTGAGCAGTCAGCCGTGCGCTCGCCCCATGTCTCCTCTGGTGTTGTACTAAACATGCTTGATTAGATAAAAACTACTTTGAGCTCTCTCTAATGAAGATCACTACAGACACATCAGCGTACATGGCACCAGCTCTTTAGCTCCTCTGCTAACCACTGCACAGCCAAATAAGCCCTTCAACCAAAGTCTAATGTGTTTGAATGAAAGGATCAACTCATGCTTAAAATAGGCCAGCAGTGACTGATAAAAATGTAAGTACTATGTGTGTTGTTTAATGAGCTAAACATCACAAAGCATCCAAATAGTATCCACGGTTAATACTAATAATAGTAATGATATAAGAATAATAGTTTTGTAGTATTTTAATTGATATATAGCTTTAGCATTATTCATTTTCCTCATACTCAAGTACTGCTGGTAAGCGACATAGTTGCCCTGGGATAGACTGATAGAGGTGTGGCTGCCAATCCATCCTCTACAACCACCACATCAACTGGTCATAGCCAATCTAAATAAAATACATTTTAAATTTCATTTGTCACAGACTTGCCAGTAAACTAATATGTCTATGTATGAATTACGACAATCAAACCTTTTCACGTGATATACACATGAGCTTACCGCACCTTATTGTTCAGCTTCCCCCGGTTTATTCAATAATAAGTCAGAAAGCAAAGCTGTTCCCAGATGCAGGCTTCTTTATTTCACATCAGATCCTTCAAGGGTGGCAATTTCCAGATATTTTCAAAGGCTCTCATGCAGTAAATTACTTTTCTTGCTTTAGCATTGTGCTGAGAAATTATTTTGTTTGGACTCTTTTTAATGTACAGTACTTTGCCACAAGCCTCAATGCCCATGCACACTTTTCTTTGATCAGTAGCATGCACACTCCGCACACACATAAGACATGCCCAAACCAGCCCTGTGACCCTGAACGTGCTTTTATTTTCTAATTTGTGCATTTGTTTGTGTGATAAAAGACCCCAGCCGGTAACTGCCATTTGGCCTACAGGTCTCCCTCTCAAAAAAAGAGAAAAGGAGAGGATTTCCAGGCCAATCAGACCCAACAAAAAGCACAAAGTATAAGATATAAACAAGAACTAGCATTTTTTTGTAAAGTTGTACTTAGTGATCATTTTGTCATGTTTTCTATTGTTTGTTTCTGTGGTAGATATTTGATTTGAGGTATATTATTGTACATGATTTCTGGTGTGCCGGATTGACAATGAAGACTGAAGACTATCACTATATGGGTATCGACTGAGATGCTGCTTCCTGTTTTTAGGGAGAGTGGCTTCTTCTTCTACTACTGTGAAGGACCCTTATTGCCGTGCTGTGGCTATATGACCAGATGCCCCACCACCTGTACATACCCCTGATGCTTACCTGTAATTTGAAGTGCGGTAGCTGCATGAAGACACAGCTAATTGTACAGACCTGTGTGATTTTGTACATTACATGCAAGTGTGTGCCAGTCCATGTGTCTCCATACACACAGCCACACGTGCATGCCCCTGCTCCAAGTGCACAGAAACCCCATACACACACACTACAGTCCAGGGGCTGTGACCAACGCCCCTCCACCGAGCGCTGCCTGTCACTCCTCATGGAGACACTGTGTCAACTTTCTTATTGTAATAAACCACTTCACATTCACATCTGCTCTCAATCCAATTGCTTATTATTGATTTTTGGATTGCATTAATATTTAAAGGCACTCCTGACTCATGGTAAGAGTTTATAGCCTATTTGTAAACAATAAAAGGAAAAAGACGATTTAATAGTCTAGTAAAAAATAAAAAGGGTCATGTTTCATTGATTCCAAGAGACACCTCTGTCACTTTACAGTTGCAAATGTGACATTCTTATAGATTATGTACATGTACTGATAGATGAATACAGATGAATAGTGTGAAGCTGTCTTTAGTTACAGAATACTGAATATCTCATTTAAAATATATTTTTATTCTATTACATTATAATAGTGTAAAAATGCTAATTAATTTTGTTTTTAGATGTTTTGAATAATAGCCTACCAATCTATCTTAAACAAAGGCAGGGTGCTGTGAATTTGACATTGTAGAGGTATGAAATAACATTTCAAATTACAAATACCATTTCAAATTACTGTTACATTAAATTAGCAATTACAAATCAGCACGAAATGTTTATCTTTGTATGGCCCACTTTGGGTTTTTCATCTGTACTATGAAATTGTTCGCATTAGTGGAATTGAGATTTTTGATTATCGCTTCAGACCAATATACCATGTGTTACCATTGGAGGGCGCCAAAGGGTCATCAAAGAGCCACTATGCAGGTATGACTAGTGCAGAGCAACACGGCACAAGACATTCAGCCTTCATGTCCTAAACACATTATCTGATTTAAATATGTGACAGTCATTCAACCGTGCCAGCACAGCCCCTCCACAGTGTTTAAAGTCAAATACAGACAAGTCTCACCTCCTTCTACAGAGCAGAGTCCTGCGTCCTCGCTCCTGTGTCTCTGGGGAGAACCCTCTAACGTGCTCGGTGCAGGAGAGGACCTATCAGGGTCAGACCTCCACCAGGAGGACCCTCATGTGACCTCCACTGGTGGAAGAAGTACTCAGTTACTTTGTTTGTTTTGTTACTTAAGTAAAAGTACAAATACAGGAACATAAAAATACTCAAGTAAAAGTAAAAGTGTCACACAAAAAAATCTACTTAAGTGAGCTGTTTTTATTTGTAAACTGTATTTGCTCAAACTACGACGTCTTAAAATTAAACTCTCAGACTTTTCAGCAGGTCTCAGACAATAATCAAAAATACTTTTGCTCTTCAGTCCTGTTCAAACTGTAGTGGAGTAAAAAGTACAGATACCTGCGCTCAAATGTTGTGAGGTAAAACCAAAAAGTACTCACTTTAAAATGTACATAAGTAAAGGACACATACCTAAAATGTGTACTTAAGTACAATACTTTACTACTTTTACTTTGTTATGTCCCTCCACTGTTGACCTCTGTCCATATGTCCCTGGAGTTAACAAACAGCGGCCATGACACAAGACCGCCAAAGTCCACTGTTTTCAACGGAACATTACAAAAGATGTCATTGTTTTACTCTAAAGATAAGCCCAAACCCTTTTCCTATCCTTAACCTTTACACATTTCTGCCTAATCTACAGCCTGTGGGCTTTGCTCTAAACAATCTGAAATGAGCTTTATCACCTTTAATGACCTTTAATAGACAATGAACTAAGGCAACCACGGATAAAACGTGTAGTTAATTGGTTTATAAAGTAAACAGTGAAGGTGCGTTCTGGTGAAGGTCTGTGGTAGGCTCCTCTAGGTGGAGGTCCGGGCTCTACTCAGGCCCCGGGTCTCAGCACATTGACTTTATCATTTCAGTCAAGTTTTGTGGGTCCGTAGCTCCGCAGTCGTGCAGCAGTATCAGGTGTGGCAGAAAAACACCGGACTCAAGTCGCGTGTTCCAGTGTGGCATCAGCAGCAACACACGAGTCCAACCTGCACTCATCATACTCACTACAGACACTAGGCCTATGTAGTGTAGTCTGATCAGACCTTTTTTTCAACATCTGGAACAAATTCTTGGCTACTTTCATCACGCACTTAATGTATCTAATTATTTCATCATGCGTAATATAAACTAAATCATGTCCATTTCTAAATAAACTACAACAAGAACAACATAGAGTATGTGAAATCAGGATTTTCTCCACTAACCCTGTAATGTAAACCAGAACCACTAGAGGGCGCTGCAGGCTGTTCTTTACAAAATGCACTCCGTTTGCACTTCAGAGCCAGGCGGTAAGTAATATTATTCATATTTTAATAATGCATGATTATCTGTAACCAATGGCATGAAACGCTATTTAAAGAAAGCAATTCTGTCAATAGATACAATTTGATGTAACTTTATGATAGCACAAACTATTTGAACTTTTCGGAGCTCAAATTCCAGTGAGTTTCATATAGCCCTGTGTGGCCCCTACCACCACCAGAGCCCTCTGGGGCAAGTGTGGCCCCTACCACCACCAGAGCGCTCTGGGGCAAGTGTGGCCCCTGCACCACAAGAAGAGAGTCCACTAGAACAGTGCATGAGCTGGGACATATGGTGAAAGTAGATCACCCTGCTGCCAAGTCATTTAAAGCTTCAAATGTTAAAAGCAAGATTTTAAAATCAATACTCTGCTTGATGGTCCCCAGTCCTCTCTGCCAGTGGAGGCAGAGAGGACTGGAGTAATATAGCCATGTCAGTTTGTACCAGTTAAGAATCTAGCTGCTGCAGCATTTTGTACAAGCTGTTCACGAAAAAGAAGAATTTAGTTAAATTGATTCAGGCGAAGTGGAGAAACAGAGATGGTGGTCAATATAGTGAATCCTCCTGATTCATGGGTGGATTTAGCACAGGTTTGACTGAGCCAACACACTTTTTCAGGCTTTAAACCTTAAGCTACATTATGCGACTTTTAGCCAAAAACAGACTACAATAGAACATGTTTTTTTGGTGTCTTTTTGTTTTGGTTGCATTTATTGCACTGACAAACAGAAACATGTGTCATTACTCCACAAATCTCCACAAACTTGACTCTTATGTCTCCCTGGAGGAGGGCCTCTTCCTGCTTATTTCCATGGAAATGATGTTCCTTTGGCCATAATATTCCACTGTATGTCATAAAACGTATCTTTCTCCATGCATACAGATACAGTATACAACTGGCAAAAGTGTACGCTCAATGGCGGGGTAATAACACCAGAGCAGACCCACCAAGGCTGGAAACCGAACAGTACTGGAAAGGTATATGGGAGAAGGAGGCATCACATAACAGCGATGCACAGTGGCTGGTGGCTCTGAGAGAAGACCACAGCAACCTCCCTGAACAGAATCCAGTCACCATCACAGTGGCAGACATCCAGGACAGAGTCTCAGGTATGAAAAACTGAACCACACCAGGCCCTGACATGATCCACGCCTACTGGCTAAAGAAGCTCACTGCTCTCCATGAGCGCCTGGCAGCACAAATGAACCAGCTGCTAATGGATTGGACTCACTCTGAATGGCTAACCGAAGGGTGTACGATCCTGATCCAGAAGGATCCCTCAAAGGGTAAAGTTCCATCCAACTATTGGCCAATAACCTGTCTCTCCACAACATGGAAGCTCATGTCACGCGGCTAAGATAAATGGGCACATGGATCAATACATGAGCACAGCACAGAAGGGCATCAGCAAAGACACCAGAGGAGCCAAACACCAGCTATTGGTAGACCGAACAGTCTCCCGAGACTGCAGAATCCGTAAGACCAACCTGTGCACGGCCTGAATTGATTACAAGAAAGCCTACGACTCAATGCCACAGTGTGAGAGCCACAGTCCAGGATGAAACATCCAAGATCCACAAGTGCATCCAGGACAAGGCCCCAACAGATGATGTGCTCAGCGAATGTCTCAGACAGTGGAGTGCAGAGGAAGAGGAGCTGGAGGAACCATCATGGAAGGACAAGCCCCTGCATGGGATGTACAACCGGAATATAACTAAAGTGGCTGATATCAAGAAATCCTACCAATGGCTTGAGAAAGCTGGACTGAAGGACAGCACTGAGGCACTCATCCTGGCTGCACAGGAGCAGACCTTGAGCACAAGAGCGATAGAGGCCCAGATCTACCACACCAGACAAGACCCAAGGTGTAGGCTGTGCAAAGAGGCCCCTGAGACAATCCAGCACATAACTGCAGGGTGTAAGACACTGGCAGGAAAAGCATACATGGAGCGGCATAACCAAGTAGCAGGCATAGTGTACAGAAACATCTGTGCAGAGTACGGACTGGAAACCCCCAGGTCAAGGTGGGAAACACCTCCAAAGGTAGTGGAGAATGATCGATCCAAGATCCTGTGGGACTTCCAGATACAGACTGACAGAATGGTGATAGCGAACCAACCGGACATAGTGGTGGTGGATAAACAACAGAGTAAAGCCATTGTGGTGGACATCACAGTACCAAGCGATGGGAACATCAGGAAAAGGAACATGAGAAACTAGAGAAATACCAGGGGCTCAAAGAAGAGCTGGAGAAGGCCTGGAAGGTGAAGACATCAGTGGTTCCCGTGGTCATCGGAGCACTCGGGGAAGTGACCCTTGGTCTTTCCCGTCGCCTCCTGTGGCCGAGTTCTATCTCTAAGGGAGGGCCCAGCCACCCTGCGAAGGAAACCCATAATATAATTCTAAAATATAAATATAATACCAGTAATTATTATTGATTTTCTCATTTTTAAACATAACAACATAAAATAACATAACCTTGCTGTTTATGTTATTATATATTTTTTATTTGTGTTATCTAAAAATGTCAAACCTCAGGGCAAAATTTGTCTCGAGAGTGACACCAGCACTATTGTTTTTTATCAATGTGGTTATGTTTTTACTGCAACCTGTATAGTCCTCCAGGCTCCAGCTATATGACATTGTTTTCAGTTTGAGACACTGGCAGCAGAAAATCTCCTTTAATTACTATAGAAGCATGTAATCCATTTTATTCCAACGTGATAACAGAATGCTTGTGGTGCTCTCTTGCTGTTGACAATGTTTATGTGTTGCCTATACAGCTGCGCACCCTACTGACACGTCAATTAGCTCTACGTATTCATCATGGCCCCTGTTGATTTTCCAATTACACTTACCACCACATCCACAATGCAGGGTGCAATTAGCCCCACGTAGTATTCACAAATGTGCACCATCACCGGTGTATACAGTATGCTTAGGTTGAACCATAATGTGATGGACCAAAATAAAGTGAACGCAAAAAAGTCAGACAGAATCCAATGGCAGACTCAGTGTTATGACTGTATGGTAACATGGTTTTCATTTTGAGCGGGACCATAATTACGAGGATGGTGTAACAAACCAAAATGTTCTCTCCACCTACTTAGCCACCTACTTAGCCACAAATTAAACTAAAAATGCAATAGATCGGACATGAATAAAATATTTGTGTGCGCATTTGACTTCCAATGCACTTAGACTAAATATACCAGATACATTTGTGAGTTTGGTCATGGGTTGGATTGTGTATGAGATGATTGCTAGTTTGGTTTTGCTTGATGAGGTTGGATGGGGTTTGGAGTTTCCCTAAATGCATTTAACAGGAACTACAACAGAAACAGTTTAAATAGTTGTGCTTTATTTATGTATCAGCACTTCGACTGCTATAGTGAACGATCAGTCAATTCTATAACTATGTGTTTCAGTTTGATGAATTTTTCCCAATTTATACTATTTTGTTGTAAACGGTTTGGCAACGGTCCTAATTTTCCATAATTTTGGACCCCTACTTAGCTAGTCCTGTCACAATAACAATAAGAAGATTTTCATGTGTAATAGAAAAAAGAGTCCAGAGTCCAAAATATATCATTCCTCTCTCATCAACAGAACAATAATTGAATTGAATTGAATTGAATAAGTAGATTTAGTAAAAATCCTGACAGACCCACTTCAAGCCTACACACTGGCTGAGCTTTTTCTTAGTCCACAACAGTAATATCCAAACTGTGGTCTGGCTCCCTCTGTAGGGCTCCAACAATTAATCCACCAAACACGATGTTGATTATAAAAAATAATCGTATAATAGTCATATTTTTTGGCGTAATTGCTATCTGGACTATACAGATCTTACAACACATACTTTTTACTGCAAAGTCAATGGCAATATGAATTCAAATTGTCAATGTAATTTCATCAATAGTATTCAGATATTCTCTGTGTTGAAGCCTTCAGTCAGCACATTTCAACTTTTATTTGACTGATAAAAGTTCTCAACATACAATACAAAAACATCATTTGACTAGTCGACTAATTCAAAAAATTGTCCCTGACTGGTCGACTACTAAAATAGTTGTGGCAGCCCTGTCCCTCAGTCTAATTTTTTGTCCCTCAAGCTCTCAGGTGAATTGGCCCAAATGATCACTTTTCTTTATATCAGTTATGGATTTTCTTTTTGTGAATCCAAGTATATGTGTCCTCAAAGCGAGGTGTAAGGGCTGGTACAACCATTTGTGTAACGGGTGTAATAGCAGATGTGTTTTAGATTAGTGATCAAATGAAATGAAGGGCTAAAGGGTAACCCCACAGATCAAGTATATATCCCAGGCAAAACTACAAATTAGGACTTAATGTTGTGACCAAACCAGTACAGAATATAAGACAACATTGTCACATCGATCACTGATGTTTATTTGCCAGGAGAAGGTCAGACACTGGAGCATGTTTACTCATCCTTCATTCTCTCTGCTCTGTCTCTGACCTACAAGAACCTATACATCCATCTAGTCTCCTAAAGCACAAAATAAAGTAATGACATTTTCCCAGCATGCACTGTGATTTCACGGAAAGGCATGATGACTCTACAGAGTCGTTGTCTGGATAGAAATTACTTGGGTGTTCCAGTCTGAACATAGTGTTTTTCATGCTATTTGTACCATGCATTGTACAGTTTCAGCACAGAAATATCTTAATAGCCATGTGTAATGTAGAAGCATTTTATTGTGGATTGTACAACAAACAAGAGCTGCTTTTTACTCAGTGGCAGAAACTCAAGGAAGTAAAAGGAACTAGTGAATTCAATCAACAGCTTTTCATGTTTTTTCTCTGTTTTGGCGAGGCCCTATCTGTGTTACATATACATTAGTCAAGCGATAGTTTGCGAAAAATATTTAAGAAAAAAACAGTTTACAGTGGAAGTAAGTGACACTGAAATACACAAAATACATTGATGAAGTACATTTGTTGTCAACGCCATGAATGTGTATAGGTGGATATAAGCATTCAAAATTTAATTTACACAACACAATTTACTCTTAAAATGTAAAAAAAAAAACCCCATAGAGCTAATTCTGCATTTTAAATGTGTATTATTATACATAAAAAATGTTGAACTTTTGCATAGTCAAGATAAAACTGTGAGTAGTTTATGCAATATTATTCATTTCTACTGAGTTCAACCCCATTTGTTTTTCCATGTAAAACCAAATAATTCCTCATTAGATCATCAGAACATGCTCTTTTTGTGAATGTGGTATTACTCATGGCACTGTACACCACGGCTTTTGGATTAAAAGTGTCATGGACTCAAACCATACAGATCAGACTGACGGCACAAACAGAAAATAACATAATGCTGTTATTATGTCCATATCAAATTATTAAGGAAGCAATTTTACATCATCTTCAAAATGATTTTTTCACAGCATTGGCCAATTGTATTCTATTGAAGTTAATTATTTGATTAGAATAACCTTTACTTTACATGCGCACACACACATTTTAAAATTATGTCTGGAAGTAATGTCCAGAGAGGTCAAAGTTTTCTAGGGCAGTAGAACAAACCATAAATTGGTCAATTGTAATATGTGCCCCAATTTTAGCTCTTTTTTCTACGTAGACTCTCTGTGGCTTGAATCGCCTGACATTTTCTGGTAAACATCTTTTTTTTCTTTTTTTCCCCAATGTCGCCTGTTCACACGAAGGTGTTTACCTGCTTTGTGTGATCACATCTGCCATTATCCAGCTGAGCAGCTTACTGTGCGTCTCCAGGGCAACCAGGTCAGAGGGCGCTGTATTGCTGCGGTACAATGTGAGAATAGGGCCACTATAACTTGGCTTGGATGGAGAATGTTGTTTTCAATGTGTCAATTAAAATGAAAGGTGTTTTATATTTTACATGTATGGCATTTTTCTTCTATATGCTTTAGAATGATTACTTTAAATTAAACCCAGAATTCACCAGTGAGACACAAAAACAACCTCTCATTGTTGCAAAGGCTCATGGGTAATTGTATGCATTGTGAAGTGTAAATTTGTGTCACTGTGTCAGCCCTTGTTGCAGTGATTAGCTGCTGCTGTAACACAATATGGGCTAGATTAATTGAAAGCTGAGTCTGGTCCCGGGACATGGCAGATCTTTTGGGGCGATACGTTCTTATCTGGAGCCTTAGTCTCGGGTCGGTCCGGCATCCACAGTGGGATGGAAAGTGAGACAGGATGACTCCGGAGCTGACCTGGTCACAGCAGCTCTATCAGTCACCTGAACGGTCGGCAGGCGCTCTGAGATCAGGAGAGGATAGGACAGAGAGGGAGAGAGGGAGCTTTGGTCCACAGGGCACCACACTCATGTTTCACTTCAATTCACAGGGCTTTCAAAGAGTATTCAAGGTCTGTCCATTAGTGAGCACTATGTCTTACATATATTCATAGAGGTTGGGTTGGTTATTGATATCAAAACTGGGTGGGTTGGAGAATGGCCAAAGGTTTACACAGTGTTAGTTAGTTAGTGTTAGCTGAGTTTGAGGACATGTCTATGAGACTGAAATTTGTGGAGTTTGTTGAGTTTAAGTTCCCTATTAACATAAACATGCCTAGTAATGATTGTATAGTGGGCACTGCAGCTACCTGCTGCTCCTGACGGTTTGCCCCTGCAGCATAAAAGATGGGTCAAGTGCATTTTGACTATAAAGTCAATCTTCTTTTATCACCAGGTAATAATACCAAGCTTTGACTTGTTCAAATAAGAAACATGTTCATATTCTTTATTCTTCTTTTCATGACCTTTCATTCCTAAAGACACTGCCATGGTCTGTTCTGCATTCTATTTTCATACGGCAGGCATGGATGAGGCAATGAAGGGTCAAACTTTCTATTTTTGTTTTTGTTGTGAACATTTTCTGATGGAACAGCGTGTTTGTTTGATTTAGCACATTGAGTCTCAGGCTGAAGAAAACTCAAACCACAGTCTTGAAATAGTCACAGCTCTGCTACAACAAGTAGCTATAAAAGATGCCCTCGCCTTTATAATGGGTAGTTCTGTCTGGTTAATACTGCTGCGTGTTAAAGCACTGGATCTGTGCTTGTGTAACCATCTAATAATGAACAAGTAGTGATAATGATTATTATTCTATGAATATTTTATGGAAATCAATGGATGTCAGTTAACTATACAATTTAAGTATGCATTGGATATTTTATCAAACATAAAACAATATATTCAAATAATACATTTAAACTATTTATTGGAAATGATGACGACTGTAAGATAATGATGAAATGATGATGGCTGTAAGATACAAAGGAGGCTGTAGGTCTTATCGCTGCTGTCCAAACCCCTAAGAAGTGCATTGAGTAAAGCGTAAGTGAGTGAATGTTGATTGTAAGCCTCTGGTTAACGTGTAAGATGTTGCCTATATATTCTTTGATCTTCTATTGCTTTCTTCATAATTACTTCACAGCTCTGTTTTTTTCCTTATATATGTATAACTAACATACAATGACTTTAAAAAGACTAATCTCCATTATCACTATCATGCCGCTCCCATTCACAGCTATCCTCTTATTGTCCTATTGTACACAACAGTGGTAAAGAGCTGTGATCTCACCCTGTATACAATCTGGATAAAAAGAAAATATACTCTTACCATACAACACTGATACTGAGAGGGTGTGTTGTTTTTACTCACGCAACTCTTATTACCAACACCTCTCCGCTCTCATGTGTGCCTCTGTAATGCCAAACCAAGACCATTGTACGGTGTTGACACAATATAAAATAAACAAGATAAATTAATGCTTTAAGCATTACACTGCACCAGATTTTAGCTAAATAGCTACTTCCATGATTTTCAGGAATAAAATGCACAATGTAATTTCATTCAGTCAAAAATCAGTTCATAGTTTCCATGTTCTGACCCATACACACTCACACAACATCACACAAGCAGACTATACGACCTCATTAGGCCTGTCGCGATAACACATTTTTAAGCAGGATATATTGCTACAGAAATATACTGTGATAAATGATAATACTGAAACTATTTTATGCCACTGATACAAAGCAAGATAATCTCAGTAAACAACTTTTAAATAGATAGTATCACTCAATTTATCATATTACAACAAACTTCCTCACTATTACATATGAAATGTATACGTGATAAATGCAGAGCCCCAAATATATTGTTCCAGCTTTCATATATTGAACGATAAGTCAATTGTATCATGACAGGCCTGAACCTCATTACATTTAAAGAAATCATGAATTATTGACTTATTGATTGAATTATTGCCTTATGAAGTACATTATACTATTTTCTGCATTTCACTGTTTTGTAAATCCATATCAAAATTACCTATCAAGATTGCATGATAGTCCATAAAAATCTATTAAGCAAAAAAGCCCAAATACATAAACACAGACATTACTACAGTGTGTGGTATTGGACGTCATAAAACAAGACAAGAAGGTACTACATTGGGCTTGTTAGAGATGCAGTTTGACCACTTCTTCAGTACTATTGTGTGTTTTAATATTGTAGCACTTTGTTCAACCTGTTAGTTTTTAAAGTCTGTTATAAATAAAGTTGCAGCTGAAGTATTGTAAACACTGCATTAAACATACCTAAATAGTTATCTGGTTATACACCCAAATTGATGTTTATGATCCATCACTTGCATTTTTATTGTTCCAGTTTTTAGTTTTGTTTGTATATCTTGTCCTGTATAACCCACGCCATGGCACTGTGGTTTCCATGACAATAGATTAACAGCTATGTGCTGAGCAAAGCACGATGTCCATTTCTACGAACTCTGTGTTCCAATTGAACACATCACAAAAGGAGGAGTGAAAGGTGAAGGAAAATAAGAAATGCAAGCAACAAATGCTTCAGTAGGCTTTTTACATCACTAGTGGAATCAGTACTCTGCTGGTGCTTCTGCTAGATCTATGTAGTGAAGTGGTCCTACTTAAAAGTTAAGACCACTACAAACTTGCTGAAACTAGGCTACAACTAATACTGTATTATGTTGATACCTCTACACTATGAAAATGTGAGAAAAAAAAAAGAAAATGAATTAATAAAACATCAGTAATGACCTACAGTTGTGACACATTGTGAGAATTGACATATTGCTTGTGCGAAAGTGGATATTTCTACATAGTTCAACTATTCATAATACCAGTAAGTCAGGTTTATTAGATAGACAGATATGGCTGTACAACAAGTGATGAAACCCTATTATAAGTGAGTACTATTTATTCAGTTGACTCTATTGTCCTAAGTAAATACCACTACACAGTGGTGTCAGTAGGTATTAGATACTTGAATGAAGTGCTCTCTCTCCTCTTGCTGTGATGGTCAATAATCCCTTTACTGCTTCCTTCTGCAGATTGCGCAACCGATCACAAGTTGCAATCACAAGATGTGGAACAATCGAATGTTTGTGAAAGACCACATCCTTACACAAATATAGATGTAGTTTTTTGGCCTGTTTTTTTCTGATGCATAATTTGACATGCCACAATTTGACAAATTCAATTTACTTTCACGGTTCGCTTCAATCAAAAGACATTTTGCAGGTTTATATTTTACCATCACTCTCTGCAGGGAAGAGAAAAATAAAGTGGACGGATTGTCCGAGTATTGAATCAACAAAAGTGGGTCACTTGAACAGACGTGAGACTTTTTATCTATTATTCAAAAGTTTGGAGCACAATGTAGACCAGGTCAAGCTAATTAAGGTGTGTTTACTGACACCATGTTATGTAATGTGAAATTCTGCACATGTAATTATAGCTATCAAGCCTAGAGTTAGCCACACAGAAAAAAATGCTTGTTTGATTATTTATTAATTACACACTTTGGCCGTTAAGGGCTGCCAACGTCAAAAAATAATAACTGTAATTCACTATGTCAGTGATTGATTAGCTTATTAAGTTACCAACACATTTTCAAACTCCTTTTTAGTATGACCCTATTGCATGAAAAGAAATGAGAGATATGTCAAAGCATGAGACACACCCAGAGAAGCTACTGAGCTAATACTAAAATTTCCATCTTGATAGTTGTGCAGTTTATGAGGGCCAACCATTCTAATACTGACTACAGTGCAATCATGCTTATGTCTGTTGTTGTGTTTGCTATTTTTTTCTTACCTCAGGCCTTATAATAAATTGTTCTCAGATCAGTGATAGCTATTTCCTATTCTTTCTTCATGGTCTATGGAAGAAAAGTTGCACATATAAATTATTTATAACATCGCTTAGACAGGACAGAGGAGGTTCTTTGAGTAATAAGAATGCATACCTTTTAGACACAAAATCCAAGGCAGGGAAAAATAGCCTTGCAGTATATGAGCATCCAAAAAATCTTCTGTTCAGAAAGTGCAATCTGTCATCCTGTACAATTATTGTCTGTTTTTAATCTGAGTTAATTACTCTTAATGTACTGAATGTACAACCAAAACAATGTAGATTAAGATAGATTAATCAGTTTTAATGACCTGCCTATTCACTTATGGTCTGTCAAAGTCTCATCTGAAGTGCATGTGAAGCACCTCTGATTGCTAAAGTTCTGACATTGTTTACAATAATTGAAACTGAATGTAACCAACTGCAACTGGATGCTTAAATGTGTCTGTCCATTATTAATGAAATCTGCCTTCATGTCCAAATAGTGGTGTAACTTGCATGTTTTGTTGTGTGTCTTTGTACAGAAAACCTGGCATGTGTTATGCACATTAATTGGTTTCAACAGGTTTTGCAGGATTTTGCACCTGTTCCTTGTCATATATCTTGACTCAAACCTGTCTGATCTAAAAAATCTGTCACATTCAAATCACACACATGACACACATGAAACACATGCCTCCCTCTCCCCTCCCCTCCTCCAGCAGCACCACCTTGCATAATATGTGCCACTTTAATTGTGCATAGAGCATTATTCATGTGCACAAGTTCCCAAATACACATGCACTGAATTATAATGTTGTAATTCTCTCATGTCTGTCTGACGCAGAGAGCAGCTGTGACCAAAGCTGTGGGCCTTCCTGTTATATAAGGCTTAGAGATGCCTGCAAACTTTTAGCCACCAGGGGTCGTCGTTTTACGGGGTGGGCTGTTATTGAAAGAACCGAACCACATGACTCCAATAAAAGTAAGAGGGGGAAGAGGGAAGAGGCCATATAAACAGATAGGTGCCTCCCGCTGAGAGGAAAGAGCTTAGAATCCAAAACAAAATAATCTAATCATGTACTTTACCCAAGGCTGACAGCAAATGCACAACTGGTTTTAGTGAAGGGAGTACAAAAAGTCAAGCAGGTAACATGAGAAAAAATAATAGTAGTATTTAAAAAAAGTAATCATAACCACTTGTGTAAAGGTACAAATATTTTCATTATAGCTGCTTACCCAGGTATTGTGGCCTTCAAGCAACTTTAGTGTACTCTTATACACCGCTTTGAAAATGAGGTCATAGGGATAACTTAAAGGCTGGGAGAAGTTAGAAGAAAAGTAAAGTGTGCAAAAGTGTTTATTGTGCACAAAAGCATGGTATAGTTGAAGTCATAAAGATAAATGGTTGACCCAAACTTAAAGGCCTGGCCCCAGAAAGCCTCAGGGGTTGAGGGCCTCTAAGGGCCTGATGGATGGACATAGTTTTTACTGTAAAACTAGGCCATCAGCGCCGAATGATGCACAAAACGAAGACATTAGCGAGATCATTATTTATTTTAAAACTTGTGCATATGCTTTAAATATACTGTGAAGTAGAAATGTGTAAGATTCGCTCTAGTTTTTTGGATAATTTGTTTATTCTCAAGTCAAGATGAATATGTTATGTCCTACTTTTAATCAATAGACTACATTTATTTGGAAAGTCACTTTACCGAGAATACTTACATTTCTTTGGTGAACCCGTCTCAGGTAACCAAACCAACCAGGTGAACAATTCTGCTTTTCTCTCCTTTCAGCTTTTTGCTTGTTGGCACAGGAAGTCGCCTGCCTTTTAGCATGCCATGATTTGCATACGGAAATGGCATTCACAGCAGAGGATCCCCTTCTCAATCTAACCTTCTCCATTTATCCTGGCTTGGAACTGGATTGCACTGACAGAGGATCTACTGTGACTTGAAAGCTTGTAAAGAACTCTTGATTTTAGATTAATAGTATTATTGCATAACTGAGCGAACTTAAAACTAAAAATTATATTCTACGGTATCTCATTTAGGTAAATCAGAGAGAAAATGTTCCATTCAAATGGAGCTGTGATTTTTTTAACCATTATCGTTATTTTATTTGCTAAGGAGATATATTTTTCTGTACTGTACTTTATCTTTTGGTCAAAATACTCAGCATTAGAAAATACTGGCAAATATAAATGGCAGTCAGAAATGAATTACTTAACTTAATCTGTCAGCAGTGCAACAGCATCTGTGAAGTGTCTTAACGGTCTTGTCCACAGAGCATGAGCTGATGATGCCAGTGCTGTGTAACTGTTGTATATGTTAAAAGGCCTGTTTGAATCGTGCACTGGAGCTGAGGGTGTATAAGACTCACACAAGAGACTGTAAGCTCATCCACATGCACCTGCGCTGCTACCTGCATGTACCACGTAAACATGAGTCAGGCTTTGGTAAGTAGGTCAGAAACACATGGCATATCACGCTGATTCATCATGGATAAGTAAATCCTCTACAGCATGGCGCTGAGGCCACACGCTTGCCGTGGCACTCAAGTTAATTTACCTTTTAAAGAAATTACTAAATTTGGGGCAAAGCTCCGGTGCTCACATGCATGTGGTCACCAAAACTTTTAGCCAAACCAAAACGCCAAATCACAGTTCGGTAGCTCGCTAGATTTCATTTCTCACTATTTGTCTTCATGTTGTACAGGAGAGATGCATCACACTAAGAATGGTCACATACAGTGCAATTATATGAATGTGTTCTAAAATATACTCTCGATGTATGCTTTTCATTCACTAACAATAGCATTTCAGAATATTTCAAAGTTTTAGTATTATGGAACCTTATAGCAATGATTTAATGTACTGATAAAATGCCCACTGTAAACATAGTTGGTTCATTCAAAAATGCTTAATGCAGTTCTTACATTTAATTATTTTATGAAGATAAAAATATCAAAACTGTATATTTCTGTTTATAACTAGTAACTATTGGGTTTGTCGGTGTCACAACAATGATAAAGACGCAATTTATTGTGCAGTGCAAACATGTGCTTCTTTGTAATGTGCCATATGATTTAAAATACTTCTGGGTGGACGTGTATGACAGAAACAAAATATGCTTTTTCAGGCTTTATTTGTCAACCTATGTACAGAGAGAGATGGATGACCAAGGAGAAAAATGAGAGCCCCAGGTTGGTACTTGAGTAATGGATGGTTTGTCAAAGTCCCTGATTGCCTCCACAGCCATACGTATAATTTAAGAGCCTTCAAGCATTTGTGAAATCTGAAACTTTCCTCCTTCTGATAGCTCGCTCCCAAACATGTCAGCTGCGGTCAATTGAAAAGGCCAGACGTTTGAAAGGGCATCACCAGCCCAGCAGGATTTGTGAGCACTCTCTTCTCTTTGTGATGGTGACACATTCAATCTCTCTGCAGTGGACATCAGGTGCACATGCATGATACATTTTTACTTTACAGCACATGTTCAAAGTCTGACATACTTAACGCAGTCATACATCTTAGTTACACAGTAGCTCTACTTAAAACTGGTCATTATGCTGACAGTGGTATGTATACAGCCCTATGGTTTAAACCTACAATCTGTCTAGCCTCAGTGTTTTTCCCCACATTTCTCTGGATGGTAAACATGTCGACCCCTCACTGCAATCTGGTGTGAGAAGACGAGAACATATAGCGTGCCTAGTGTGCGTGTGCATGTGTGTGTGTCTGGCCATGCGCCTGTCTCCATGGCCTTGCATGCACATATGTGAACAACATTTGTGGGTGTTACCTCACCTTCAGGGCAGATGATTCATTACAGACAAGCCAGAGGGTCGGGGGCCCGCCAACAGTTGTCATGGAAGCAGGCGTTGGAAGCAGCAGATCTCCTTTCAGTATCATCTGTAGATTGTTGAGACACTTTGCTTGGCTTTCTTTAGTGTTGTTTTCAATGTGGCGCCAACACTGCTGCAGGTTGTTTGGATGTCTCATGTGATTTGCAAGTGAAGGTCATTAACTTATTTGTCTTAATAGTACAGACACAAACACATGTAGACAGAGTATGTTTGTTAAAGGCACTATTTGTGAGTAGGATTTGTGTGTAAATATACATAGGCTATGTCCTGTTGTGCTAAGTACACTTCAGAGTCTTCTTTCTTTTGCCTGATGAGGTGTTTACTTGTCCTCTCGTTGAGCTGTGGTTGGCGAAAGAGTCTCATGATTAGTGTCTTATGTGTATTAATATGAATTTGAAAAAGGTAGAAAGAAGTTGACTAATGTTTTGCTTTCTAAATTTGGTAGTATTTTTATTTTCTTATTTTTTGTCATTCATTCCACTTTACAATCTGTGTTGTATCTGTAGTTTGTGTTTGATGATGCATATATATTGTGAAAAATTTTTTTGTACAACCCCGCAAGGCATTTGAAGAAAGCTTTTCAGTCACGTTGATCTATTGTACTATGACATAGACTGTCTTTGGCTTCTACTTTAAAATCTTGCCATGCAGGATGTGTGCAATGCAGAAAATTTCACTTTTTCAGCATGAAGAGCAGCATGACTCCTCTCAGCAGCAGACCCAGGTCAGGCTCATTCTCACATGTGCTTGTGTATACATCTTCCTCTTTTTCTTCTCCTTATGTTGCGCACACACTGTCATACATTAACCACTACCATCACTGACCTATATAAAAAAACACCACATAGTTTTCTTTATGTTTTTTGATGACCTTTACTTGTTTTTGTACATGTTGGTAAACTGGTTTGCGCTAAAATAAATACGACAGTGACTTCTCCTTCAAAGCAAATGTTAGAAAAGGACCTGTTCAGGTGTTGAGGGAGGTATGCACAGACCTGCCGTGACACAGGGATGCTAAAGTGATGGTGTTGACATATGCCTTTTGCCATTGAAGTAAATGAAGACAATAACCCACTGACACAAGTACAATGATAACGGCATGTGTGTTACCATAGAAATGTGGATAAGATTAACATGTAATTATCATGGAGGGTGACAAACATAGCAGATGGGAGGAATAAGATATGAGGTAATGGACGCTGAGGCTGTCCAGAGCTGAGGCTAGATCTGTAACGGTATCCTGAATTTAAATCCCAACAGGCTGCTTTTGGAGATCTCTCCCATTTGTGTTCATATATCCTTCCCGTATACTTTAATTTCATCGCTGTTATATCTGTTAGAGCTGCAAGTTGTAACAAAACTGCATTGTAAGGTTCATCATTGCAGATCATGTACTCCCATTTACCAGACATGGGTAGAGTAGCCTCCCTGGTACCTCAAAGTAATATTTTTTTCAAGAAGAAGTACACACTGGTGATCCAAGATTTGAAAAAAAGATTAAGAATATGTGTTGAACTTTGGGGTGTGGAGGATAGACTGCAAAATTAGGAAAAAATATTATGAACATAAGGGTTTACAGTGGGAAGAGTAATCAAAACATTGTGTTCAAGTAAGAGTACTATTACACTTTAAAATATATTACTTACTGTAATAAAAATATGGTGTCACAAACTTGGATAATACTGACTTGTGAAATACAATATATTCCAAAAGAACGTGAGTACATTTCTAAGTTTCAAAGATGCGTTGTATATAGCAACAGTTATAAATTTAAATAAAAATCTAATAATATACAAAGATGGACAGCATCTTGGCACCCTTATCCTTTCATCAAATGTCATCAGAAGTCTGCTGTCACCCTTGTCAGTTGTGATATTACCAAAACTAAAGCCAAGCAATGCAGACAGACAACAGAACAATGCGGAAATATGGACTGAGACATCTTGATAAATGTCATCTTTAATTGAATGCTTGTCCTGTGACTGTCCTCGTCCTGTGGGACCAGAGAGACAGCAGCAGCAGCTTGATGACAGAATGTAAGGCTAATATGTTAATATGTGGCTAAGGGTGCTAAATGCTGCTATCTTTGCACCGGCAGCTGTTCATGGAGGACAAACATCAATGTTAGCTAATGTGAACTGAAGGACCCTGCTTTTATTTATATTGTTGGTTCTCCCCATATAACCTCTGCTCCAGTTAGTAATATGCTAAACTATAGTACTTTTAAAATTTGTATTAGGTATTTCATGTTTAACTGTTATTTGAGATATCCCACAGACACCAAGCCAGCACGCAAACTTCACTCAGAATGTCCCAACCAGTCTGTGAATCGAACCCACTCAGGAACTTTTCATTGTGAGCCAGAGCTAAACACTGTGCCACCATGTCATCTAGTCACAACCAAAGTAGCTACTTAACAGGGATCACATGCCATTGTAGTTTTCTGAGTCAGGATCAAGCCCAGATAGGCCTATATCCAGAGAGCAGTGTCAAGTATAAAATCTATAGGTGTCTAGTAGGAGAGAACAAGACTGTACATGCTACAACTGCTGCTACTATGCTACAACTCCTTTTATAACAGCAACTATTACTGCCATATAGATGACTACTTTTAAGAGGGGATATACTGTGCTAAATCAACTTCTGACCATGTTATAATGGTATTTGATTCATGCATATTTGAGTACTTCTATATTGTCCTGCATGTGAGGCCCCATCCCCTTCCACCTTCCTGTACTTAATAAGTTGCAAAGAAAAATGAAGACTTAGAGTTATAGAAATGTAAAATATCACATAGATACTTTTCAAAAATAAAATCAGACAAATAAAAGTCTGCTGGTGCTACTGTGAAATGCACAGCCAGCTGCAGAGAATCAGCCCTGCAGCTTTGAATGTTAAGTCAATAGACCAATATTTATTTATGAAATGAATTTATATGAATATTGCTATTGAACAAAATGTGAAATAATTTACTTATGTCATAGTTCAATGCTAAATACCAGAAAAAGGACATAATTCTTCTGTCTACGAGTAGTACAGGTGACACAAGTTTGCATATTTTTAAGACAAGTACAGGATTAGTAGAAGCATGTTTTTCCTTTGTGCTTCAGTTTAAGTGTCAATTTACTTTCCAACCATTTGTCATGAAATTACTGGGGGATTGTTTTCTCAAGCAGATTTTGCACTTCTGCTGTAATTAGGGAGATGAATGAATCTGATACTCTGCTGACCTCCACTATCAGTGAGCCCACATGCTCACTTTACAAGGCTTGTAATTAGGAATGCTCTTTTAACATATTGCAAACAAACAAAGATTGTGCAGCAGTACAGGGAAGGAAAGAGTCATAGGAGGAACTTTATCCTGGTATTAAAGGGGCTATTACTGGAAACAACTGTCTGGAAAGTTTTGGTAACACAATGCCGTCCATATGTACAATTAACCAAGTATTTTGGACATGCAACAATACACTCAATGGGTTGACTTAAAAAAATTGACAATTAAGTTGCAAACTAGTTACAAGGTAGTTTTGGAAGTGTTCTTGGCTCTCAGTTTAATGGGTGAAGTTACATCATTTGACAAGTTACACAAACTAATTATGTTTTATATTTTCTTACAGTATAATGGCACATTCCTATCAGCTCTGTTATCTATTATCATCCTGTCTCGCCTTGGCCATTACTAATCACATACTGATATGTATTTTATTGTAAATCTTTTTCTCCTTTCAGCTTTTCTCATCTTGCAACATCTGATTCTGTGCCTCCACGCATGCAGAGTGATTGGAAAATTGCATAATAACATGTAAATCAGATTCAAGTCAAATTGAAAGTACACAAATGTAGGCAAGATATGTCAAAATAACATTCACTGCCTGCCATGCAAGTATTTTTAAGGGCGTATTTAATTATTGTTTACCTGTAGAGATTTTGGATATGATTGTTGTGCACTCAGGCTTGTGGTTGCACACTGTCGATGTGAACCTGGTGCAGGTGAGAGACAGGTACAAACCAGATTAGAGCCACACAGCGAGAACGAGCGGGGGAGATTAGAGGAGAAGCGAGAGGGTTTAGCGGGATGAGGGTGAGGAGACCAGTCGGGATTATGGAGCGAGGAGCGGAATCCTGAAATAATCCTCTCAGTATACACAGCTTTATGCACTGGCCATCTCGAGCTAATAGATTGTCTTTGCATTTTGCAGTACACTCTCCTGCTAGTACAAACTAGAGTGGGCATCACTATCAACATGCCTGACAATCTAATCTATCTTTAGTTTTAATGCGCTAATAGTTTAATATGGAAAGCTGATGTCAAGCCATGCTACAAATCAAAAGCCCCGCCCTTTTTCCAACCTCCATGTTCTAATTTGGGTATTGCCATGGTTACATAAGATTGGGGGTCAGGAGGTCAGTGACGTTGCAGGATGTGAGGATGAAGCATGGCGGCATAGAAGCACACTAAAGGACATCTCAGGCAGGAATACTGAGAATAGGGATAGTGAAGGAAGGAAACTATTGGCTGGTAAGGCTGTCTAAATATGAGGAAGCGGAAGTTGATAGCAAAGAATATGGCCAAACAAACATTTTGACTGTAAATTTCCCAGCATTGTGCTCTATCATAAGCATTATAGCATTCCATTTGTAGTGAGGAGTTTGTTTCTCTTTTTGTTGCTGCTCCTACGGGTGAGGCAGATCCCAGTATAGAACATGCAGACAAAACCATGAGTACCCACATAAACAATATAGGACCAAAGCAAGGGTGGTGCCTGAGAGAGCACACGTACATGTTTCTGTAAGTGCTCATAGGGCTGTTCGTATCAGTTGGCACAAAAGCCCAGTTGACAAAAGCAAGAGAGGAAGAGAGGGACAACGCGCATGCACTCTTAGGAAGGGAGGGGTGTGAACGCTCTATGTTGCTCCACTAACCTACTTACCATAATCTCTCGCTTCTCCTCATTTCATAACTGCTCCTAAGTTACATGATACGTTCGTCATCCTACCCACGCTTGCAAATCAGTTATTTTTATCAGCTGGATTTTTTTGTTTTGGTTTGAGTCGTTGTTGGCACAAACTCTCTGGCACAGTAAAAGGGTGTGTGCTCTACGATTAAAACAACTTTTCAAGGAATGCTGTCTGTAGTGAGATGCAGTTAATAAAGGTAATATAACACAGAAAAGGAAGGACCATTATGTTCATGTATTTTGTTCGCTGAAAGAGAAGCAAAACAAAAACACATTGTGACAGGATGTAGCCCGCTCCAGCTTAATTCCCCCACCGAGATTAGTGTTGGTTAATCCAGTGATATAACGCACTGTACAATGTTGAATTCAGTTCCAAACAAACAGTGGTCAGTCAGAAGATCTATGGGTGGTTTATTTTTCATTAATTCATTTCTGCAACAAAAAGACAAATGTATGAAGGCAGGCTTGTCCATTAATCTGTAATGTCCTTTTCCTGGTCCAAAGGTTGTATGAAAAGTAATCACTGTTTTATCTGTTATGAGTAAAGATTACAATACAGCTGTAACTGAATTCTGTTCAATTTAATGGGTAAATAAGTTATTGAAAATGTAAAGCAATTGTTTGTGTGAGGTCTATAAATTAGTAATTCATTGTGGGTCCATGACGACATGAGTTGTATTTATACATGTAGGTTGTGTTTGTATTTGTGTTGTATTTATAAGGCCTACACAAGATAGGTTGTATTTCACAAAGCTTAATCAAAGTTACATTGGACTGTTTTACAGGGGCAGTCATCTTTGTGTCATAGTGTGGCTCCTACAGTGCAGAAGATGAACCTATTATAGAGACAAAATGAAAAGGATACTGATTTTAAAGTCTTAAAAAGTATAAAAACCTATCGTTGCAGCCCTAAAACATATGATACTTGAGTTCCTTCTTAGTAGATTTCCTCTGTCCAGCAACAGCCATGATACTAATTGAAAAAATAGGCTATGCAGAAACCTATTCATTACTAAGAAGAGACACTGTGCATAAATATAACGGTGCATTAGATTTAAACACACATTTCCCACGCCGTGTGACCGGCACTCTGAACTGACACACTGCCACACTTTCCCACGCACGCGAGCGAGCGCCTCCTTAAAGCGCGCAGAGGGGGCGCGCGCGCAGCTCACGGGGCACGAGGCGGGCGGACCGCGGCTGAGGATCATGTGTAGTCCACGCGCCGAAACTAGGTTAGAGCGAGCCACGGAGCAGAGCGCAGCGAAGAGTCGAGCAGCCGCAGCTTTCTGACTTCAGCCACTTGTCTCTACAGCGCGTTTGGGACTGTACCATCGCATCGATCACACCTAACTACACTTGAGCAACATTCAGCTGCGTTTTCATCTCCACCGGACTGCTCCAGAGCCATATGAGGATTAGCTGTTGTGACAGTTCTCAGCTGCTCCCGAGTGGAGCAAGTTTTCGTTGCTTTCAGTGTTTTTTGGCTTCATTTCCACGTGGACTTTTATGACTTGAAGACTCTATCAGACTTTACCGCCAACATGAGAGGTGAGTGTTTGTTTGATTTATTTGATTTATTGTTTTGCTTTTGCCATTTATTTTCAGGGGCGGAAACTTTATGGTGGCGGCGCCTCTTTGAAACCCAAGTCCGAAGTGCGCACACAACAAACAAGCCTTTACGCGCACCTATAGTTATACCATATTTAATCTAGTTTTGCTCTCTGTCAGAGTTTTACGACATATCGCTGACAAATGCAAAAGTGATATTTAGATTATGACCCGTTTTATTGAGCTATTTGGCCTACCATTTTCCCCTCTCTCAGATTTTAGCAGCTTTTAAGATAGTCGAGTTTTAGTGTTTATAAATTTACTCTTTGACATGTTTGTTGCTCTTTAGTTGAGGTTTAGTGAGCGGCAGAAGAGCGCGTTGCAGCTGCGGTTGCTTTATTCCGCCGGTGAGCGGCTTCAGTTATGTAAGAAACACCAGAGGGAGGAGGGAGCATGAATCACAGACTGTCAAATCACTCCGCCCGGCTGCCCGCACCGTTTACCTCCCATATCAACATGTGTTTACTAGGCATATTCTTCTGTATTAACACAGATATAACTCATGAAACATTCTGATCGAGCCTTTTGAGTTTGTAATGGTCTGGGCCTATAGACTGCAGCTTCCGGTTCACTTCTGATTGGGCGCCGTGATGGACTCTAGTCCACAGCGGTAGCCTACTGAAGCGGTGACTTGTTTGCTTTATTTTGTTCATTTTGTTGGAGAGGACCTGATGTGCCAATGTGTATTTGTTTTTTAGCATCATCAGTGTGGCGGTCAGCGTGAGGGGGGTGGGTGCTCCATTGACCTAGTTCTGTCAATGAGGATTATTGCCTAGTGTATGTGCCTGTACTGTCGTCATTAGGCCTACTGATGAGATGCATTCATCATGGGGATCTCAAGTAAACAAAGTTTACATCACATATGACATTGCTCTTTAATGCTAACGTTTGTATAAGAATGATGCAGCCTATATGCATATCTATCTATCTATCTATCTATCTATCTATCTATCTATCTATCTATCTATCTATCTATCTATCTATCTATCTATCTATCTATCTATCTATCTATCTATCTATCTATCTATCTATCTACATATCTATATATATTGGCCAATGTCTTTTCTTTTACACTGCTGCTCTCTGGGAGCTTAATTTGATCTGCTTGGTTTGATCCTGTCAGGATGTCAGACTCATGCACTGCTGTGACAAGCAGGATATGGGCACAGCAAGCCTACATTTAACCATGAGCCACAGCCGGCCTGAGTTAAGCTCAGTTTCCTCTGTCAGCTAAGGTTACTTACATCAACCACAGTGCCCCTCCAGCTTCACCGTTGTATAATAATACTGCATTATTCACCATTTGGTTTCCACCCTGTAATCACCTGTATAAATATTATATGTAAGGGAAACCACATGACCATTGTCATAACATTTTGCGGATCAATTTCCTGATGAGTGTCTGTCAGAATTGTCCCTATGTGAAATGGGACATTTTGGCTCAGTTTAAATGTTGCAGTGCACTTGAGTGGTTGGATTTGGTCCCAAGATGTGTGGGCCTCTTGATAAGACGGGGTCTAGGATCAAAAGGTCTAGCTGTAAAGAGAAGGCCGCTGTGCTCTGCAGGACAGTTGTGCTCTGCTCTGTGACTGCAGCCTTGGGCAAGTTCACAGTCAGATACAGTATGTGTCAAGGTGCCCTTTCCCTCTGACAACTCAACTCAACATTCCATTCTCTTTCCCTGCTCTGAGTCTTTAGCCCGCTGCATATCACTATGCAAAAACGCTTGCAATTGTAAAACATGGATTGGTACTCCAAATATATTTGCTAACTCCTGCCCTCATATTTTTACTCATGGTTTTTGCTTGTTTAAAAAATATATTTGTTTATATAGGACAGATTGGTCATATCAGAATATAAAGAGATAAATGAAATGTTAACGTCACAACAGACATCTTGAGATTTAAACTCATGGCAACTGAGAGTGGCTGTGGTCGGAGGTGCCCTGGGCTCCACAGCAGAGGTGCGTGCTGAGAACCAGATTCCTCTCTCTGCTTTTGCTTGTGTTTTAGAGGCCCACATGGGCTCAGTCCTGGAGCAGCTTAACATATTTAAGTCAATATACTTTATCCTGACTTCTCTCCAAGTGAGAGTGAAGAAATCTTCAGTGTTTAGCAATAAGTGAATGACCAATGAAAACATTTTAAATTCCTCAAAATACATTATGATTTACCAATGATTATTTTACTGTCACTTAAAATAAGTATAAATACTAGACAAACTAAAAGGGTTGAAAGTGTCAATCTTTAATTAAGACAAATGGCTGCATTTAATAATGTAAGTAACAAACTGATGGCCTAAGTCCTTTATTGCACAATGTTGCACAACATACAATGTATGCACACAGACACAGGCCAGGAGCCCCTGTCAGATGTAGGTTAAATACACAGTATTTGAGGTAAATGTAAAGCACAGCGCAAATAGGACCTTGGACTGTGTTTGATTAGCTGGGAAGAGAGGTCAAAGTCCTACTGCACAGTTTACAGACATGAAAAGTGCTGATCGGTGGACTGTCATGACAGAGCTTCTTCAAATATTTTAGATTACAAATTCAAGTTTGTTAAACTGCACACTAAATATTCAGAATATAAACCACATGTCTCCAACTATTAACCCTTGTGTCTGGAAAGTCAGAGTCATGATCATAATAATGTTCTGCGTAAGTGGAAATGCATGAAAAATTAATCAATATTTATTCATTTCAATATTAGTTTAATGGATTTCTATGTGTGTTTTGTCAAAATGTGTGTTTTACTCCTGTGGGTTATAATTGACCATTACATTGTGGTAATAAAGCAATCATTGTTCTTGTTTATTCTGCTACAAAATGGCTATGAAACTCCAGAATTGGATGTAATAACTTATTTACATGAAACACTGTCGTGCTCGTTGTGCAATATTTGTTTGCCACTAAGCCAGAACAGTGGGAGCATATGTGTCCAGCCAACTGCTCTGAGTAAAAATAGATTTATGGTGACGCTTAAGCACAGATGAAATTTCACTCAAATAGTTTGCATGCAGCGACATGCTAGGGGCCACAATTAGCCACTTCTCTTTCTACTCTGCCTGTTACTGTATAGATCTACTCACAAATACATTCAGGTGTTACACACTCCCTCGTGTGAGGTAAAAACCTTTAGTCTACCATTTAAGTTATCACATCTTACGTTGTTACGGTTCCAATCCAAAACAAAGGCTATGGCTCGGCCTTTTACTTACAGGCCTGAGTCAGATTTGGTTCCTCCTTAAAAAGCAGATTGTGTTTCTTGTGTGTCTGCCATGTGAAGCACCTCCCTCTGCTGCTGAGTGAGAAAAGTGTGTCAGTGGAACAGCTCCTGCTCTGTGGGGCCTGGCTGCTCCAGCTGACTGGCAGGTGAGATGGCTAGTCACAGGCGAATTAACTCTGTGCAGTGGCCAATGGAGAGGCAGAACAGTGGGGTAAGAGCTCTGGGAGTTGCCAAGACAACCACCTTTGAATGAGCGTGTTCATGGAATGTGGCCAGACAGCGGTTATATAACATACGGAGAGGTGCGGGAGGGGGAGCGGTCCAGGCAGCACGTAGAAAGGCTTTTTCCAGTGGCCCTTAATTTATTTATATCCTCTGTGTTTCAATTGCCAAGTGGAATTCTAGCTTTCAGAGGCACACTACAGAGACACAAAAAAACAAATGTATGAAGAAATTAAATCCTAAAGTTAGGGTCCATGGGATAATGCCGGTCAGTAACCGTAGTGACGCACAGCCCCCCCCCCACGCTCAGTGACTCATGTGATTGCTTAGACGAGCACTTTATGAAAGAGCCTTCACAAAACAGCAATTTTCTGAGACGCGCTGAGAAGGCCAGTTAGAGCTATCGCTGCCATTTACTGGTTACCTAATATCCCATGATGCAACACAAGTGTTTCTCTGGTTCGACTCAAAGCTCAAATCAGATTCTGCGCCCATCATGCACAGTAAGCACATCTATAGGGGCCATATTTGTGGGTCTTCAGGGTTCAGTGTGCCAGTGTGTCTTAGTTAACCTGCTAATGAACAGCTCTTCCTGGGGTGGAGCTAAGTCGGAGAGAGTGTGAAACTTTATAACCCTGTGCCTTGGCTAATGCAATTGAACTGCTATTCTGGGCTTGAGGAGGCCCAGCTACTTAGATAAACAACATACTGAAAAGAACAGGCTGTTCCTGGGTAAGACGGCTCAGGCTTTCACAATGAACAGTGCAAATGTGGGCACACAGACTTCATATCTGTGCACTACTGAGGCCCCCTTTGTGCTGCGCTCAACAATGTTAGCTACATTTTAGCCTTGTGCAGATGGATCACTGAGTCACTGCTCTGAGCTTGCATTGTTGTGGCAGCTTTGTGCCACTTTTAATTTATTAGACTGGAATTATGCAATTCTCTCAAAGTAAATATTATCTTGCTCATTCTCACTTTATCTTGTGAAAATACAAATAGAATATTCTTTCACTTAATACACACAGGGCATTAAATACTCACATTGTGCTACTGCAATCTGATTTAGGTGTTTTTGTGCAAATAATTTGTATCTATGTCTCAATGTTTTTTGTTTTTTTATTCTTTCTGTTCTCAGCTCAAATAGAAGTGATCCCCTGTAAGATTTGTGGGGATAAATCATCAGGGATCCATTATGGCGTCATCACCTGTGAAGGCTGCAAAGTGAGTGTCCACTTCGTAGCTTTTAGACAATACCTCTTACTTAGTTTAATTACTTAGTTTCTGATGTCAGTGTTTCCTTTTTTGTTAGGGTTTCTTTCGCCGCAGTCAGCAAAACAATGCTATGTACTCCTGCTCTCGACAGAGGAACTGTCTCATTGATCGGACCAACCGCAACCGCTGTCAGCACTGCAGGCTGCAGAAATGCCTGGCCCTGGGCATGAGCCGCGACGGTCAGTTCAATATCTAAACATCATGCAGACACATTTTATTCTTCCACATCATGTAACCTAATCTCTGTTATGGTTGTTTTCCTACAGCTGTAAAATTTGGCCGTATGTCTAAGAAGCAGCGGGACAGCCTGTATGAAGAGGTTCAGAAGCACCAGCAGTCTCAAGAGTGTGCGGGGATGGGTGCTCGTGAGGAGGGCGGGGACCTGCCGGTGCACGGGCGCGCCTATAGCCGGGGCTCCAGTGCGGCCCTTAGTGACCTGGATGACATCACAGCTCTGCCTGAGGGGCTGCTGTTTGACCTGCCGCTCACTCCAGAGGATGGTGGGGGCGACTACTGTAACCTGGACATGCTGGGGGGCAGCGGAGGAAGCAGCTCCTCCTCCCAGAGCTCTCCAGAGCAGACCAACCTGGACTTTAATGAGGCCAACCACAGCATCAAGCATGAATACCAACTGCTCCACAACTCGGGGCTCTTCTCACATGCCATTATCAACCCACTGCCTGAAGGCTGTCCGCTCATTGAAATCGGTATGTATGAAAATGAAGGAATACACTGTCTTAAAAGGTGACATAAAAGCAGATGAAATGACCATAATGTTTTTTCCTGTTCAGAGCGTATAACTCAGAATGTGGTGAAATCGCACATTGAGACGAGACAGTATAGCACAGAGGAGCTTAAACGCATGGCCTGGACCCTTTACAGCCCAGAAGAGACACGGTCCATTCAAACCAAGGTATCTAAGAAAGCACTGTTTTAGAAATGAAAACTGTTCTATTCTGTGTATTCTGTGCTCTTATAACAATAGTAAATGATTGATAACAAGATCTCTTATCCTTTTCCTTCAGTCAGCTGAGGCAATGTGGCAGCAATGTGCTATTCACATCACCAATGCAATCCAGTATGTGGTGGAGTTTGCCAAGCGCATCTCTGGCTTCATGGACCTCTGTCAAAATGATCAGATTATCCTTTTAAAAGCAGGTCAGTGCATCAGCATCGCCCACACTGGTAGTACACTCAGACTACGTTTTAAATCAGTATGCTTATTCACTGCTATCAGAAAATAATCCCAAATGAAAAGAAACATCTCACCACCAAACAAGAAATTTTTCTTAGTTAAAGCTTGTTTGTCAGCATAAACAGGTCTCTTAATTTCCCTAGATTACATAAAATCTTAGTGTGAAACTTTTCCTTTGACACCTTTCCTCTGAAGGTTAGAAAAAGTTATTAAGCATTCTATTCCATTATGTTCTGTGAATCAGTTATCACATTTACACAATGCACTCTATAACTTAATGGCTAGAGTCCCATTTTCTAATGTTTTTTTATGGATGTAAGAATAATTTATATTGGAGTATAAAGTTTGATAAACCCTGTTTTGAAACTGCTCTTAACTGATTTCTTAGTTCTGAACGTGTTTGTCTGTTTTCAGGCTGTATGGATGTACTTCTGATCCGTATGTGCCGGGCTTATAACCCTATCAATAATACAATGCTTTTTGATGGGAAGTTTGCCACAGCACATCTTTTTAAAGCTCTTGGTGAGTCAACACATCAGCATCTGTGTCACATTGATAAATCAATTCAACGAATGCAAACACCACATCTGTTATAAAATAGTATTTCAATATGTCGTGCTTTTCATTCCTTGAAGGCTGTGACGATCTGGTCACCTCAGTGTTTGACTTGGCCAGGAGCCTGAGTCGCTTACAAATGTCAGAGGAAGAGATGGCTTTGTTCTGTGCTGCTGTGCTGCTTTCTCCAGGTATTTCCTCCTAAATATATTCTACTGAATACTCAGTGGAGTATTTTTATGCCAGAAATTTAAAAAATCTGACACAAGGAAGTTTTGTTAAACTTTTTTTTAACTCAAAGACAAATCTTTCACTTTCTCAGATCGACTCTGGCTCACAGATGTACACAAGATACAGAAGATGCAGGAGAAGGTGTACCTGGCTCTGCAGCGCTGTCTACAGGAAGACGGTGCATCAGAAGGCAAACTTGCTAAGGTACAGTTTATCCTGAAGATTGAGATGCATTTAATGACAAATTATTATATTCATAAACTAATGTTTGTCTTTGTCTTCTAGATGGTTTCTAAACTCCCTATAATGAAGTCCATTTGTAACCTCCACATCGACAAGTTGGAGTTTTTCCGTCTGGTCCACCCGGAGACTGCCTACACATTTCCCCCTTTGTACAGAGAGGTCTTTGGCAGTGAAATCCCTTTCCCAGACTCCACAGAGGGTTAGCACCAGGCCTACCTAGCCATGGTTGATACAAACTGACTCACTGAGGTGTAGGAGGTGATCCTGAGTGAACATGGCAACCAGCTGAGGCAAACATCAATCAGCAGCTCAATGACAATCGTGCATGACACACTCCTCTCACCTGTGAACTCTGCCTGGAGTCCACACCACTGCCCTGCAGCTGGCCCACTTCACACAACACTACAGCAACTGCTGCCGTCGGCTCCATGAGCTAAGTCATGTGTAGCACACATTATTTGTAACTGGCAAAACTATTTTTCTATGAGAAGAATTTTAACTTCTAATCAGTTGAATTCCTTTTATAGAAAGTGTAACCTGTATTACTCTGTTCCAGTTACAATTCCTGTAAGCTATTGTTGAATGTACCCCCTTTCCCTTTGCCGTTCCTAAGCTTGAAGTAGAATGTACATCCTTAGAAACCTCACCTTCTTTTTCTTAGATGTGCTGCTATGCTGCTAGTCTCAGTGGAGTAAACCAGATCATTAGAGATCTGTATTACAGAGTAGCCCAGATTTTGCAGTTTTATGAACAAACTGTTGAAAGGGACCATGATCAAACTCATCGGCAGAAATAGTTTTTAAAACTGTGATAGGCAGTGTCCTCGGCCCTGTTGACAAGCTCTTGCACACACAGCCCAAACCTAGCACTTATGCTGATATTTGTAGATATTTTTGCTAGCACATCCTCAGATACTAATTTACTGAAAGTTAGCTCTTAATTTTTTTATGCAATCAATGACCTCAGTCCAAATTACCTTAGCCCTTTAAAATGTCACCACAGAGAAACGTATAATGAATCACACATTTTAAACATGGACATAAATATGGAAAATGTTTTCAAAATGAAGATATTTAGTGAGTAATGGGAAAGTACAAAAGTACATAGTGCCTGTGCTGTCAGTCCATTATCTGGAGTTCCGGGAACTGATATAAGTGATATAATTTGAAAGAGATAATAAGCACTTAAAAGTCCTTTATCAAATCCAAAACTGTCAACCCTCACAGACGTATGGGTTTCTACTTAAACTACTGTCTGTGAAAGGCTGGTGTCACTTGGGTGGTGGACGAGTTTGGACGAGATGCTGGGAAGTGACCACTGTGGGGTGGATGTGCTCTCAGGGAAAAACTGTAAAATGTTAGCCCTGAGCCTTGAGCACCTTCAAAGGACTGAACTGGGAGTTTGGTGCGAAAATAAAAAGGACATTTTGCTGATAAAGAAAAGAAAGATTGTAAATGTTCTGAGTGCTCTGTGACACAGTGAGAGGGTCATCTGACCGACTGGAAGATTGGAGAATGAAAAGCTCTACTCCTTTTTCCCCACTCCCTTACTACCTCACCTTTTCAACACTACATAGCTCAGCAAAGGGTTGACAGAGCCAACAGCTACCCCCCTGAGTTAGTATATCTGGTTCTTTAAAATAACATTTAGTTTTCAGGTCAGTGGCAACCAAACTGAAATGCATTGAAGAAATATATGTATATAAGCAAGACTCAAGACATTTTTAAAGTTTGAGATCAGTTGATGCCTTTGGGTTCAGAAAGCCCTATTTACATATAGATCTATGTGAGGCACTGTCACATAGAAAATGTGTCCTGAACACGAGCAGTAAAATAACAGCATATGTTTAATGTATACCTCTAGAAGCTGACAATCACGGTAATGGATGTCTAGTTTGATGTTTTTTTCAGAGAGGGTTGCTTTGCAGTGCTGGGACAGTGCTGTTTGCCATACATTTTCGATTTTTCCCATTGTTTCAATGTCACACTGTTTAAGTCATACACTCCAGCAAACACGCACAGTTCAGCTCACAACAGAGACAGCTCTATTTTTTGTACCAAATAAACAGCTAACATGTTGATAAATGCCCATTTCACTGTGGCACAGGATTGTAAAAATGTGCAATATATGTGCATTGGATTCAAGAATGTCAGTTTAAAACAGAAGTAGCCTATAGTTGAAGCAGCCCCAGAGCAGTCGGGGCTGTTCCACGCACAATTAGCGTCACTCAGGGAGATAGCTGGGCTCTCGTCCTAGTGTCTGCTGTTACTAGACACCTTGCACCAACATAGAAGACCTTAAACCTTGATCACTGTGTACAGTATGTTCTTGTGAATGTTTAATTACAGAAGTATCAAAGATTTTACCTTTGTCTAATATCTTTATTGCAAATGTTTCTCTCTTTTTTTGAGTCATAGATGGACTAGGATACAAATAAATGTAACAAAGTAACTATAAAGATTATAATCTCTGAATTTTGTGTTGGTTTTGTTGTGATCTTTTGCTTCTCATTTTGTCCTTATTATGTACTGTCATTTTCTCATGGGTTTAGTGTCCTTTTTGTCTTGGAGAGATGTAATTCTATTTTTTTTAAAGAGTGTTTTTAAAGATGTATCCTTTAAACTTTCTTTTTGTGATGATCCTTCTCTATGATATGTTCAATATGTTCTAAGTTTATTAATATTATTGAATCAAAATAGATTTTTAATAAGAAATAATTTATATGTTATGGATATAAAGCCTGAGAGGGTCTTTACACAGTCAAGTGTTATTGCACAACGGTGTTATAATGTGGATTGAAGAATGTAATAATAAAGACCTTTTTACAATAATGTGAAGTATACATTTACTTGAGCTCTAACTTTACTATGTAGCCAATTATTTTACTGCTAGATTCATTTAAAAGTGCACTAACTTGTTCTACTGGTGGAGGGTAGGCCACCTGCTTGTCTCCAAGGAGATGTTATTGCTATGGAATTTTCCACAGTATAGCGTTAAAATGCATATGACAGGTAGACTACTAAGTTCACTAAACATAGTTAACATAATTATATTTAAGATTTTATAGAAAAAAAAAAAATAAAATCTTGTCTAGTCTGATCTACACTACCAACCATAGAGGTTATCCCATAACTACATCCAGCCATAACCTAAACAAGATGCAAGTCTAAATTGCACAGTGATTTGACTAATAGAAATGACATGACCTTGATTTAGTTCAATGAAGGTTTAAACTACCAGAAAAAATCATTTCTTGCATGTACATGCATTTTGTAATTTTCCGTGATAATGACATAAGTAGATGGATTCTCACCACTACATCCTGTATTTTTGTATCACTTAACTGATGCAAAACTATGATAAATATTTTCCACAGGTACTAACCCACCAAACTAAATTAAAGTAGTGATGATAAAAATGTGAAAACCTATTATATGCACTTAAAACTTATTTAATTAGTTGATGCCACCAGGCATAGGTACAGCTCATTTCTGTGGAGAGTAGGCATCCCCCCCAAGAATTCATGTTCTTTGAGGGATTTATGAGCACTAAAATTATTCATAATCAGAATTAATTCTAGACAAACCAATAGGTAGCTAGATAGAATGAAAAAAATACATACCTAGTGCAGTGTTGTAGCATATAGAAATAAAGCAGATTATAGGGCCTACTTTATGTTTGTAGTATTGTTATTAGCATATTGTAATTTGTAATCAGAGCAAAGGAAATAAGTGATATATATATATATATATTTTCTATAAATTGTAATAGCTTAAATCAAATTATTCAAATATGAATCACCCACGACAGAAATTCTCAAACTGTAGTAAAATGTTTTGGGGTTTTTTTTTTGTTTTTTTTTAGTTTTGGAGTTGTTTGTTTTTGCAGGAGAAAATGAGCACATGTTGTATTCTTTTTCTTATCCAGCAGAGGGCAGTGTGCACCAACATGTCTTGAGTATACTGTTTTATCTCTCAAGTCACAGTGTTTTCATTTGAGTGGTGTGTTTAAATTTTCTACACTCATAAAATAAAAACATTTCTTGTGTGAGATAGTTTGGTTTTGGGGAGAATATAATCAGCGGTGTTGCAGTGAATGTAAAGTGAGAGTAGTGACAGATAGTCAGGCAGACTGGTGGGGAGGGGGATACGTGGCCGTGGTCAGTGGCGTGTCCCGGGACCCGACTCTTTGCGCTACTCCTCAATCCTGCGATCACCCATCCACTTTTCTACTGCTGCTGTGGGCCTTTTCCTCAACTTTAACTCCTGTTTCTGTACTCACCGTGTGCTGTACTCTGCTTGATTGGAGGCAGATCACGGCTGGACTTCAAGATGTCTGTAGCGGGGTTGAGGAAACAGTTTTATAAAGCCAGTCAGGTTTGCAAAACTTTTCTCTTTTCGTTAGCTGCTGTCAGTACTATCGTTAGCGGTTAGCATCGGTTAGCCTGATCAGCTAACGGTTTACATTTAACAGTTGTGTCGATAATAACACTCAAATCCTGTAAACATGTGGACACTGGAGACTTACAGTACTTATCGTTTTGTTAAAGATTAAATGTATCCCGTTATATTTAACCTAGTTAGCACAGAGCTTTTGATTTATCGTTGTCCCACTTATGAGTTTTGTGCTCGTTTTACCGTTGAATCAGCGCCAGAATAATGTTTATGTTTACAGATTGCCTTTTGTGTGTTGTACTTCTAACGTTAACGTCAATTTGCTCTTACACGAAAAATATTGAGTAACTTTTAAAGTGCTTTTTGTTTTGTGTAGCCTATCAGAGTAAATACAACCTATTATTAAGACTCTATTTAGTCCAGTTTATCTTGAAAATTGTGTTTAACGCTAGCTAGTTCTGTTTTTCTGTGGGAAATGTTGTATTTGGTGGAAATTATTATTCATTTTTTTTGTAATATATTATTATTATTATTTAAGTTGAGGCTAGAAATGTAACTATTTGCTTGTAATGATTATATCCACCTATTATATCTTTCCAGAGCAATAGTAGTAAATATAACCAAAGCATTAATGCAACACATCCTTGGGGCGAGTCTTGTGCCAGTGAATGTTTTTCATTTCAGCAGGTCTGCTCATGGGCGGGGAAGGGTAGATTCTTTCTTTCCCCCTTCTCCTGCTGATCTAAGCAGGAAAGACATTTGGTTTTTGCCCAAGCTTCCTGTCAGGAACACTGTGATTCCTGGTTGTGAACATGTAAATAGAGGAGCTATGTCAGGAAGAGTGGTGCTGACAGATACAGTGGAGCAGGGTCTTGTGGTCTGTATAGGCAGATGAATGGACTAGAACTAAATCAGAATATGACTCTCGCTGCAGGAGTGGTGGCACTTCTCCCCTGCTCTCCCCTCTGCAATGCAGTTGCTGTTTCTTGCCAAAACTCCGAGTCAATAACACTGGACATAGCTCCGATTTTTTACACTTTGGCCAGATGAGAAGTTGGCTGTTAAACAGATAGAGAGGATCTGTGCTTGTTGTCTTACACTGAGTATCTGTCGTAAAACTTTTACTTCTAAAAAAGAAAAAGTAAGTAAATCTCCAGCTAATCTGTTGAAGGCACTCTATGACTAATTTCATACACTGTGAGAGAGGTCACTAACCGATCAGGGAGCAGCATTACTATTTTCTTTCCATCACAGTCAATATGAACTCTAAATCCAACTGCATTTTTATATCAAGTGTGTGTCCCATCTATATTCTTTAGTTAAAGCCAAACTGCCTTAAACCTAGTAGTTATGTTTAAAGAAACAGTTGGTTTTGACTCACGCTGTTGTGTAGTTTATACAGTGTTTATACATAAATGAATCGCTGGATTTGTTTGGATGTTTAGTGGCTCAGCTTTTATGACAAGTAACACATAATTATTTTTGAGTATAGTTTGTATGTATGTAAAAGGTAATACAAATTTAAATCAAAATGAGTTTCTGTTATTTTAGTAGATTGACTCAGAGTTGTATCTTTCTAGAGTCAAAATGAAGCGCAGACTTGAGTATGGCTTATATTGTGTACTTGACTTGTAATGAAACCCTCAAGGCCTCTGTCATGTGTTTTCTGAACTCAGCGAAGATTCACCAACTCCATGTGAAAGCCCCACAGCGTTCAGAGAATAACCAATATGTAGATTTGGACACTGCAAAAAAAAATGCACTGCAAATACACATGTGGCGTTTACACATTTGTTATTAACATTAAATCTATACAAACATTTACAAAACCAATAATGTGAATGAAACATTGCCCTGGAGCAGAAATGCATGTGTCTTTTTGGCATAAACAGGGATAGCAGAAGGAAGTTTTATGGCGCTAATACAAGTGATTGCATAATATCAGCCATGTTGTGAATCTCCAGCAGCTATCAATAAAGCAGGCAAATGCTGGAGATCTCACTTACCTCCTGTGGAGTTAAGTGCACGTGAGACATCTTGTGTAGTGCACCTCAGCAGCATTTTTATTGGGAAATGTTGTGTTTCAGTCCAGTCTCAAAACAAAATAAAAAAGGCTGAAGTCTGAGGGACACATTATCATGTTCCATTTCAATTGTCTTTATCTTCAGATGGTCAGTGAGAAAGTGGGCGGTGCAGAAGGAACAAAACTAGATGAGGAATTCAAAGACTTGGAACGGGTGAGAGATACCATAAAAAAAAATGTATATAACTCTATCCTTTATTTCAAAAAGACCATTATGATGCAAGCACTGATGAACGCAATGTGACCACTTTGAAATAATACTGTCTTTGTAATACACAGAAAGTAGATGTGACAAGTAAAGCAGTAGTAGATGTTATCTCAAAAACCTCAGAGTACCTTCAGCCCAATCCAGGTGAGACAGCAACTTTAATCATAAACTCAGTAACTCATTTGTGCCTCATATAAAAGTGTAATTGTCTGTCATATTTTGAAGCCTCCAGGGCCAAGCTTTCCATGTTGAACACAGTGTCTAAGATCCGTGGTCAGGTGAAGAATCCGGGCTATCCCCAGGCTGAGAGCCTTCTCGGGGAGTGCATGACCAAATACGGACGAGAGCTGGGAGAGGACACTAACTTTGGTTTGTTTATGATAAATCTCCACCATCCACCACCTTGTTATGATATAGTGTTTATAATTAAAAATGAGTTAGTGATCTTAATAATTTATTGCTCCAGACCTCACTAAAGGAACAGCTTAAGTAGCCCTATGCACAGTGTTTATAGGAGGATAGAGTAATAAATGTATATTTGATGAGCTGTGTGTGTGGCAGGTGGAGCACTGGTGGATGTGGGAGAGTCCATGAAGAGACTGGCGGAGGTCAAAGACTCTCTCGACATAGACGTCAAACAGAACTTCATTGATCCTTTACAGGGCCTTTGTGACAAGGACCTCCGAGAGATACAGGTACATGCCAACCTAAGACATAGTAGTTATACACTTATTATCATTATGAGCACTAGGGCTGCAAAAGTAGTAGCAAATTAGCATATTGTAAGAAAGTATTTAGATCAGAAATTATTCTTTTATGCATGAAAATGTGCTTACATCATTCTGAAATATATGTGATGTATTTGTTCATATTTCTCATATCATAATCTTTCAAATATTGTTGCTTCCTAATGTGTTTTTAAGTATGCACTGTGAACGGACCAATTGTAATATTTAACCCTATACTAACCCAATTGGAATAAGATATTTTCTTATTTTGCAGTTCTAATTATAGGAAGTAAGAACTGTACTGAATGCAAGGCCGTACAATAAGGAATATTAAGTGGAGCTTTTGCCTGGTTCGCCTTTTGTGTGGTCTGGCCTTACATGATTTACTTGCCATAGTCACATTGCCTAAGTTGTTGAACTTAAATACTTCATTGTCTTTAGAGTTTCAAGTCAACTCTAATGAAATGAGTCATTGTGATTTCAGCACCACCTTAAGAAGCTGGAGGGCCGGCGGCTCGACTACGATTACAAAAAGAAGCGCCTGGGGAAGATCCCTGATGAGGAGATCCAGCAGGCTCTGGAGAAGTTTCACGAGTCAAAGGAAGTGGCCCAGACAAGCATGTACAACCTCCTGGAGACAGATGTGAGTCCATGACTTCACCCTGACCCCACCTGTCCACTACAGAGGAGCTTTTGCTATCACACAAGTTATACATTTATAAACAACTAATGCATTTGTCTATTAAAAACCAGGGGTAATGTACCTAACCGACATATGCAGGATAGTATAAACATTGTTTATGAAACTATGATACGCCTTTACTAAATTATAGGCCTTGCCACAAACCAGAAAAATAGTAACATTTTATATTTAGTTATATAGAGCTAGATTTTGCCAAATAAAAAACGGTCATGTCTTTCGTGCAGTGTACTTGGAGCCTTTCCTATCAAGTGTTAGTTTACCTAAGCAGAAATTGAGAATGACCTTGGATGTTGTTGACTTTTGCAACTATTTGTGGTTGGTGAGCGAATATTCATCCCCTGTAGTTTAGAACTTTACACGTTGTTTGTTTATTTGTAGCACAGCAGTGCTATCTCTATAACAGAGATGATAAAATCTATTAAATAGAGAGGCAGATATGAGCCCTACCGCGATGCGCTTCTTTGTGAGTTTATGGATTTAATACCACAGCCGGAGCCAAGAGGCTGCAAAATTTTGTCTCTGCCCCCAGTCCTTATTGAAGGTAAGCACAGATTTGCCGTGTGTTTTGGAGCATAGTTTATTCACTGTTTTCCTTGTATGAGTAACATCAATGCACCTGATAGGCCTCATATACTAAAGTCGTGCGTGTGCGCATACATGAGGAACCGTGCAGTGCTTTGGCACTCCTCCTCTAACCGGGCCAAAGTCTCAAATCTGGGCATGGTTTTAACCAGAACCACAGTGAATGTGAATGTGACGCAGTTTTTACCTTTTAAAGAGCCACATCGAACCTGCAGATACGCCGCACTGTGTTTAATTACTCAAATGAGGCTGCTGTTGTGCGAGGTGAAAGAAAACATACTCTGTACTTACTACAGTGAACAAGATTCTCATCTCTCATTAGTCAATAATTTGCTTTCTAATGTTATTTGCTTACCCTTGTCCTGAGTGAGTTTGGGACATATTACATATAGTGCATAGAGATCTACCCAGATAGAAAGTGATCCCGGTTTGTTGTACCAATATAAACCAGAGTTAACCCCAAAGTTACCTCGCTAACCCTCTAATATACTACAAGCCTCTGGTATTCCCAGCGGTCTCCCATCCCAGTACTGAACAGCCCCAACCCTGCTTAGCTTCGATCAGGCAAAGTCCAGCATTCTCAAGGTGGTATGGCCGTCACTTCATTGGGATGTTTTGCTTTGGGGGTACTAAAAGTCATGTTGTTTTTTTTTGTTTTTGTTTTTTTTATTAAAATAAATAGCAATAATGTATCCAGTAATTATGGTGAATGTAAGTGGATGTAATGGCAAGCGTGGAAACATACTGTGTGTCCGTTTGCATATATACAGATCGAGCAGGTGAGCCAGCTGTCTTCTCTGGTGGAGTCCCAGCTGCAGTACCACAGGCAGGCCGTGCAGGTGCTTGAGGACCTTTACAGCAAGCTCCAGGACAGGTCCGGCCTGATACAAACCCCATGCACACACGCGCGCGCACGCACGCACACACACAAAATCAGAATCGTCCATATAAATGGACTCATCATACCTTAGATGTACAATAATATATTCAATTATATATGATTTATGCTTCTTGTTTCTCAATGGGTACTGGAACGACAGTGCATGCTGATAAATCAAACTTTGATTCAATCAGAAGGTGCAGAGTTTGTCATTATTCTTCTGTCATTGGAACAGGGTGACAGAGGCTCAGTCTCGGCCCAGACGTGAATACACTCCTAAACCCAGACCTGTGTATGACTTTGGCGACAACAGCCATTCAAATGGAGGATACACCTCTTCCATGGCTGCTCCACCTTCACGGAACTCGGGTATTGTATTATTTTGTGTTTAAATAAAAATACTATTATTACCTTATCTCTGGGAGTTAGACCTAAAACCTATGCCTAGGTTTCTACTCTGTATAAATATAATTGTATTATTTGTAGCTGTGAAGGTAAACCTGAAACTAATCAAAAAACTGGCCAACATATATGTCTATAAACAGTGACTGGCTGACTGAGTGTAGTTGACTGAGATTTTCATACCTGACATGTTATGTCATGCCACTGCCGCTAAATGAACATGTATTTGGAGACCAAAAGCTTAGACTTTCAAATAGTTGACACAAATTAGTTATGCTTAGGTTGAAAATCTGCATATAATCGATGACAGCATATACATGAAATACATGAAGATTTAGTGTTTGAGTCTCACTTGATGTTTAGGGTTTTTTTTGCCTCCTGTCTGGGGAAACATTTCCCCATGAGGCATATCGTTCAATATTAGGTGTGTGTGTGTGTCCATGTGTGTGTCCATGTGTGTGTCCATGTGTGTGTCCTGTGAGCTGTTTGGCACTATCTCTGTCTGACCTGTTCCTCTCTCCTGTGACACTTCAGAAGCGTCATTGCAGTTGGACAGATATTCTTTTCGGAAACCCAGATTGTGTGAGTCACACAGTGTGAGGTCCCCTGTCTTTTGTAACACTTGTTTTCTGTGGTCACTGCTTCCGTGATAAAGCACAGAATCTGGCTTTGCAGGCTTGGCTCTTAAATTATTACTGTATGCATATAGTGTGTAAAATACAACTGTGTGCATAACAGGAAATGTTTTCATTCAAAATACATTTGTGCACATTTAACCTTATGTTAACATCTTCTTGCATTATTTTTTTTTAAACGAAATTTCTACATTGATTCACCCAAAAAACATGCTCTTAATGTTTTTGTTTGTGTTGAAATGATACACTGTGATTGAAGATTAGATGTGCTCAGTGATTCTGTAGTGTTTCTATGCAGGCTTTGGGGACAGTTGGACACAAAGAGAAAATTGTTAGGAGACAAAAAGCCCAGTTTGTGTGACAACCTCACTCCCCTCAGCGCATGTATCTGAGGTCACCAACTGCCACATAAAGGAAACACACACAAGTAGTGAAACTGTAGCAGAGTTAACTGTTTGATAATGCTACTGTAGGCAACGCAGTGCTTTACTAACATATATGACCAACAAGAAGTAAGCAATGTGTTTTGTTCAAAGACAAACAAAAATTCCTTTGTTTGTCATTATCATCAATAACTCACATTATACGGCCATTTGTCATGGTCTACATGTAGGAGGGAGTCTTGAACTGAGTGACTCCATAGCTCATTGAGTAAGAGCTTTTATTTTATTAATTTACTTCTCGTTGAATGTGTTGTGATCACTATGGGGAATATCTAACATGTATAGAGCGTCACTGTTTTTAGATTGCTTTTAAAACCTTTTCTTGTTTTTCTGTGTCCCTAGCTCCTGAACAGCCGAGCTGTAAAGCCCTGTATGACTTTGACCCAGAGAATGAGGGTGAGCTGGGCTTTCGCGAGGGAGACATTATTATTCTAACCAATCAGATTGACGAGAACTGGTATGAGGGCATGCTCAATGGCCAGTCAGGATTCTTCCCACTCAACTACGTGGAGGTGCTTGTCCCACTGCCCCATTAGGACCACGGTACTTTAGAGTAAAGGGAGTACACATGATTTTCAACATCATCATCCACCAGCACAATTTTCATCTGCTTTACTACAAGTTTAAAAGACTGACTGAAGACTATTAAAAGGAAATGATCAATTGTGATTGAACATTTGGTAACACAAATGTGCAAATGTGCTCCACTGCAAATTTGCTCCACTGTCCACAGTAGTTAGGAGGTAACCTGTCAGCATTACACAAAATCGTTATTAATACCGCTGAAGATTACTTGTTTTGAGGGGCTCAAGTTCAGCTCTTAGTGACATCTGCTGGCTTATCTTAGAATAGCTTTTTCAAAAGCTGAAATCACATTTCCTATGAAAATGCTCCTCCTGTTGTTGTCGTCGGTGTATGAGATGTGCAGTTGAGGATGATGATGCATGAGATGTTTTTGTGTCCAGTATTGGATCTGTGATCTCCGCTTTGTTGTGGAACCGTTCTTCTTGGGGAAATGTAATTTGCACCTTGGTCTAGATGAGATTGATGAGTGTGTGAACGACTGATTCCACATCGGCACCAAAGTAACACAAACCTTGCACCTTGAAGTGACTTGGCAGATGTGTGTTTGTTGTCTAGACTTTCAGATTAGACTGTAGTCTATTCTTATCTTTTTAATAGAGCTGAGTGAGCCAAAAACTTTATATGAAATGTAATAGCAATTAAATGTGCCTGTTTCAGACTCTCCTTTCTCAATTGTTATACAGCCATATGCCATAGCCCTCTGTCTGTCCTGATGATTTCATCTAAAATATTTGGTTAGCTGACTTATTGCCTGAAAAGACGAGCGCTGCAGGCAGCGGCTCTGTCAAGAGTCTTGGCCTTTTTGTCTGTCTCATTGATTCAGAAAGAATCTAATTAGCAGTGTAGTTTCTAGTGTATTTTTGTAGAACAACATCTATGTGGCTTTTAGTTTAGGTTGCAACCCTCAGACACGGCCTGTCTGTTTAAGAGGGGAAGATCTGGAGTAAAAGGGGGATGTCCAGAGGCACAACAAACTTGTTCAATCACTTTGAACTAACATGTCTCATGTAAATGGAAGACATTGTTGTCACAGTGTGTCATAGTCCTTTCCTGTGATTTGGAGAGGTTCGTTGCCTCTGTTTTAAACTGTTCCCAGCACTCCACACCACCACCTGTGTAGCTGGTTCATTGTCTCATGTTTACATCTGCTCAACATGTCAGTACTTTTACAAAGTTCAGGGAAATGTGTGAGGACAGCGTGTGGAGCGTGCTTGTTTCTGTGCCTTCTGTGGAAAAGGAGAAAACTGTATTTTCACCAGAAACCAAAAGAAATACATTTCTTTTGACTTAAACCATGAACTCTAGACTGAATGCATGTATTTTGTTTTTCTGTACATTTGCTACACTACAGCCATAGTCCAAGATATTTCTGTTTAAGACTGAGCAGCAGATTCTAATCAGATTTTAATACATGTATAAAATGTCCCTTTCTTTAAGGGCTGAATATTTACGTTTCTCCAGTCTTAAGTGCTCTTTCAGCATAGGCAAGTTGGCTCTATATATAGTATTATTTTTTATATAAATACCTTAAACCTCTCAAATTAATCTTTGCATGTTGTCCAATATAATACATTTTAAATATGTCTTTTTACTTTTGTTATGAGTACAAACTTTAACCACAATACTGTTTAGTACCTAGATATTTGTAGATGTTTGTCTCGTCTTTTTGTGCCCCTCTGTCCTACTTTAAATAAAGAAAAAAACTATCTGTAACTGGTTTTGTGTTTGTTTTTACATATATAGAGAGTATATGATGTATGTCAATTACAATTATAATCTTTCGTATTAAATTCCAGTGTAAATATTTAATGCTTATTGGTTCATCAAACAGCAGTCTTAAGGCATTTCATCACATCATTCACAGTAGATAACAGTAAAGGTCAAGGGGAAGCCATAGGCCTAAACAACAGGACTGTCATGTGACCAGACAGCAGCACAGTTAGACTGGCACAATCCACTACAATTTGCACATTACATGTTTCCAAATGAATAACATCACCTCACAATACATCTCTGCCTACCATACCTATAGTGCTACAATAACCCACAGTAATGGCCGTCACTACACTCAAACCTGATACTGTTCATTAATATGTAATATGTGCTCCTATGGCAGGATACAAGCGCAGACAGCACATAGGTCCAAGTAAAGTCAACTTTAGCTTATGTACTTTTATACTTTTAGGCATCAGTCTCATAGAAGTCACTGGTACTGTGTTTCATGTACACACTGCACACTCATTGGATGTGATTGAGCTGACTGTAGACATGTTCTAGTATCTGAGAGTAGGCCTGGTCTTTGGGGGCATGGCAGCTTAAGGAGCCCTGAAAAACACAGGAAGCAAACATCCATAATGCAGATTAAAGGAACACATTACAATTTATGTTGATGCCTCTTTACCGAGTGTCTCACCTTAATCTTGTCCATCATTGTCGTATCAGGACACCAGAACTGGTTAAACTGAACGAGGTCCGGTGCTGCCCTGTAGTAGTCAACAAGCAGCATCTGTGCAACAAAAGCAGACATGCAGTCACCCATTGAGATTAAACATTATGTTAGTAGTGTTTTAAGATAGGTTTAAGGTAATGGTCTTAGATAATGGTCTATAGAACCACCATTTCATTCAGGACGTCACTGGTGAGGAAGTTGTCCTGTACATAAGTGACTTCAACAGCTACTGGGATTCCATAGTCATTGGGGCGTTGCTAAAATGAAAACAATAGGTGGTGATAGTGAATTAAATGTCCTGTTATAAAGAAATAAAATTGATGTCTAAGATGTAAATCTTACCTCAGGTGGGGGTACAACCCAGAACGGGGTTATTGTGGATGCCACACCTTGGTTACCATGGTAATATGGGCCTAAATGAACAAATATTCTCTTCATGAATCATTGCAATAGGCATTCAATGATAAATACTCAGTTCTGTCAACTGGACAAAAGTTTTCTAAAACAGTTGACAGACTTTAATTTTTGTTTTGCTATAGATTATACCTGGACGACTGAGGACTACACAGACAAAAGATAACTACTGTAACTGTATACTGTACTTCATGTTATTTTACTAAGGTGCTCACCACAGATGATGCCCAGGCAGGGCTGGAAGCCATTATTGGACCCCTGTAGTCTGAGCTGATGATCCATCTGAGAGTCGATGTCCTGGAGTGAGGGCAGGGCCGGACCCCGCGGGTGACTGTGGTACCACCCCACTAAGGACAGCCCGCGCATAAACAGGTTTTGACAAATCTGCAACATCATACATTTCATAAATACACTATAACAAAACATATATACTATAATGCCCATAGTGACTGAGATTGTAATAATGTATTAATGATTCTATTTGCATAAAACATAATTTCAATGACTGAGTTACTGTCATACTATACAGGGGGAAAGATGTAAAATACTTTTTATTTGAAGGTCAATAGTGTAACAGCTATAAGAAAATAACCTGAAACACCAGTGTCATTATGTTTGTGGAGTGCGTTTACACTTCACCTCATTTGGTCCTAGTTTGAGCTCAATTTGTGTCCCAATGCAGACTTGGTTTGGCCCTGTTCTTGTGTAGGTGTAGTTACACATTTAGTCCTAGTTTAAAGCAACTTTAGATGTGGTGATTGTGCAAGTCTGTATGCACCCCAAGTCTACAGCATCCATTGTAGACTTATTTGTGTGTTACCTCCTCCTCCACAGCGGAAGCACTTTCTTTATCTGCCAGTCGGGTTCTACATGGAAAAGCCCTCAAAACTGTCAACACTAAAACCAAAACAAGAGCATTAGAGTAGAACAATTCTCATTGGATTTAAATGAAGTTAAGAAAATCAATGTCTAAGTTTACACACATTGCGTGTTAGTGTCCCATCTTCCCCCAAGGTATCCCACCACCTCACTGGTAGTCAAGTGACAATGGAAGTCCTAACTCACACAACACACATTAGAGATATATAGGAATTAGAAAACATTTGAATGCCCATTGATCTGTGGTCTTACCATAAGCAGCAGGACATTACTGGACACAGCTACATTGAAAGGCTGGAACCTGTTGATGGCTGAGAATGCTGACAGCTCCACCAGAGTGTGTGGATCTCTGTGTGCACAGGTTTGTGTTTTATTATCAAATTTACTCCACTTGACAGAAGATATTGAACAGTACCTGGTTGCATCTCTGGTCCCTAAGGTGCAATATCTGACAGGGATCCTCTCTCTGTCAGTCTTCCTGGAGGCCGTCACGTCTGAAAGGATAGTGTGGTAATACTAAATGTTCACATTAACTCATGAAATATATCTGTGTGCTTACCATGGACTCCAGGTTTGTTGTTTTTATTCTTGTCATCAGTCTGTACAGCTGTCTTTCCCTCCTCTTCATCTTCATCATCTTCTTCCTCACTTACCAGGCTCTACCACAAACATAATGTTAGCATTGTCACTGTCATTGATTTTGATACTGCATACAGTACAGACTCTCACCATGTCGGCACTGGGCTGGTACTTGTGCAGCCATGTGGTTTTGTACTGGACCAGCTTCTGCCCTCTGTAGCGCACTGATGCCCAGCCACAACCTGACTTCTTGGCTGGATTCACAAGTCGTTTACAATGTGTGGCCCACGCACTTGGAGAGTTAAAGGTCTGTCCTGTCTCCACCCAGCGGATCTTCCCGTCGGTGAGGAGGTCCCCTGAAAAGTTTTTTCCCTTTAAAACAAGATAAGAACATAGTTTTACTCAAGCAACTGTTGAACAGTCCATACAGGCCCCTGTATACAGTTCTTACCAGGTAATGAATAGTCAGGACGCCATCTCCAGGCTCAACCAGGCCGTCTTTGAGTAGGACCCTGAGGGTAATGCCTCTTCGTGTGAGCAGGGACCCTCGCCCCATACTGGAGCGCAACTCTGCTTCCTCTCCTCCACTCAGCTCCTCCTCATCCTCTTCTGCTCCATCCTCCACCACCTGTGGAGAGCAGGGGCGCTCCGAACCTGAAATACACCATGTGCCATAGGATTTAATACAATACAGTTTTTCAGTGAACTTTTTAGGAAACTTTTGATACAGCATTTTGATTTCATGCAGTTTACTAATCCCTGTAGTAAATGTCTCTGGCACATCATCATGCCCTCATGATGCGTTTTAATAGCAGCTGGGTAGTACCTTTACAACAAAGATGTTCACCCCCTTTAATGAAAAGGGTTCTCAAAAGACTACATATAATTGTAGCCTAAAGAGTCATGTTTTAATTAGCGCGATGCTCTGGTGCGTCTTTTGTTTGGTGCTTCAATGGGGCCCGGCCAGAACAGGCCTGCTCCTTGTGTTAAAGTCACTACTATCACTATTATGAGTCTCTTTCATTATTCTCACCCATATCTGCGGACATCGGCGAGCGCCTTTAAATCCAGCCCGGTCAAGAAGCTTCTTTCCGGGGCACTTGAGGCTGTGCGGGTCTGAAGGCTTCACACGTTTCCACACTTTGCCAGAGCTCGGTATTATTCAAAAACAGAAATGAAGGCGTCTGGCTCCGCAGTGTAGTTTCCTTGTTGTGTTGCTTTAATGTCAGTTCCCCTCCCCTTTCTCTCTCTCTCGTCCTTGTCACTCTGCTTGTGTTCTTTTGACGTGCCATACGCGATATCTTCCATTATCAGGGCACACTTTAACAAAAACGCACACGCGTCTCACTGCACCCACGTCTCCCACAACAGAACATTATGTGAGGACATTAAAACATATGGTGTTCTTTAAACAATCACCTATCTCCCTCCACAAGCCTCAAGTGTCGCGATGTGTCTGGTTACTACCATGTTTCGACTAAGGCTGATAAAACACGAGGATAACCGAGGATTTTGCTTCAGAAAAAGTGAAGCGGGGATCTTAATACAAAGACATTAAGAACAACGCGAACAAGCAACGCGTAAAAATAACACGGGGTTCAGCTTTTCTTCTTCACTCCGAGATGTTCCTTCTTTATCTCCAGAAAAAGAAGACAATAGCAAGGAGCCTCCAGCAGAGGGCTGTCTCATAAACTGTCATTACGTCTGCAGGACACTCGGGGGCGGTATACAACAAAAGTCCCCGGGCCTCCCCTCCCCAAGTCGGCCTACAAAGAAAGAGGAAGGTATGAGTGCAGACTGGTGGAGGCTGCTTCAGTTATTGTTTCACTTTAAACGTTCTTTATAAACTCTTGTTTGTATAAGCCCAGTCCATTCCTTGATTTTTTATCCTACCTTTACAACACATAAAACTGACCTAAAGCTATGACAGTGTCTCCAGTTGCTTCGTCCCCATGTGACCTTTATTATGGTGCTCCAAGACCAGGCTTTAATCAAGCTTAAAGCACATATTGAACACTTACTCGTGTTTTGTTCAAATGTGTGGACCAAGTTTGTAAGCATTTTCTGTACTTTAGCCACATGAATGGCTGCAAGGTGGAAGGAAGTACTTACATAAATAATTCAATATTTTATCCGATTAAAATAAATGTGAACAATGCCCTATCTGGGTTGCTTCGCATAAATACAGCAGTTTGATTGCAAATGATAATCACATGGCGCATTAGGCCTAAATGTTAGAATATTTTAAGTACAATTATTCCAAGTGGATGTAAAAGGTGAACGTAAGAGGTGTCTTATGGGAATCACTACTTCACAGAGAAGGTATGAACGGTATTGTTAAAACCAGATTCATCAGATATAACCTTCGTCTGGCATGTCTGTCATTACTGCTCCTCCTCATGTAAACTAGCACATGCAGAAAGAGCAGAGCTGTTCTTTCCTTGTAGAGTAGTCTGTGTGTATTTCTTTTGATTCACTTATCTATAGTCTGTTATTAAGGACCCATCTGTTCAGGAGATGATGCATCTGGGGATGTATGGAATAATTACCATTTCTCCCTGATGAAGATTTAAAACATGAAAAGAGTTTACACGCTTACCAAAGATCACTGTGTGTGTTGAGAGCACCACCCACTAAAGCACATGTCATACATGGGGACAACTATTTTCCTTTTGCTCACAGTAAATCATGTTTCAAGTGACACTGATAAATTCAAGTTCCTCTTCATTGTAGTGGAGTGTTGTCAAGTTTAGTGGAAGTGTGTGCTCTAAAAGAGAACTCATTTGGCATCTCTTCACTGCATGTATTTTTTGTAGTTTACATTTCGTATTAAATGTTTTCTGCGATTGAGCATCTACGATCATTGTACCAGGGGGTTGTGGCCATTCAAGGTACTGTGTGTAATACTAAACGCTATTTCTTTTTCTACATTGTGCTTGTAAGAGTATAACATTATCACAATGCTTTCTTCTACTTGGGATAACTCATGCCCAGTAACCTCTGGAATAGACAAGATGTTTAGCAATTTTCCACACATTCTTTTTTATATATATTTCATGTTGGGCTTCTCAGTAGTGTAATGTTATGTAATCAAAGTATGTATGTAGACATTATTGAAGCCTGAGGGTAAAGAGACTTGGATGTATAATACAGGAGACGTTTTATATTGCTGGGTTTCAGGTGAACTCACAATATATTATAAGACAACGTATGTATGTGTGTATATATATGTGTTTATACAGTATGTTATAAATATGTATTCTATTTTTTTCTTTTTCAACTGAATAGGAAGCTTAAACAAAGCATTTAATTTATGTCTTAAATGAAGATAGGGATGGGATTTAACATGTTTTCTTCTTTTCACTCCTTTTCAAGCAAATATATAAAGACTAATTTGTGAAATGTGCTTTAATTGTTTCCTGATACATGTGCTCGAAATAAATGAAATGAATGAATGAAAATCTTGTTTAGATGCAGATTTTTGTAGTAAAACAGTGGGTTCTGGCCTGGAATCTAGTCATGGATAGAAATGATCAAGTTCAACATTTGTGAATTTACCTTTTGGATATTTCAAAACTGGCTCTGGGAGTATGATCATCATCACATTTTAGAATCGGAAAACCACCAGTTGTACAAATAGTAGAAATATCATCCAATAGTGTGCATCAAAACAACAACAACAGTGCAACATGGGTTATTAAAGTTGACCAGTGTTATGAAGTGACCAGTTTTAGTCAGTTTGATGTAGTGTTCAATGAGGGAAACACAGAGGGGAAGAACTGTTCTTTGTGAAAGGTTCGGGTCCTGTTCATTCTCCGGGGTGAGACGTGTCGCTGCTATACACCTGGCTCACCCCCCGAGTCCTGAGGCGTACAGGGCACAGGACGAGACACAAACGCTTCCTTTGTAGGGTTTAATATAACTGTGATCAGTCATAAAGAGAGAGAAAAAAAAAGAGAAATGTCAACAACGACCCAAACTGAAGCTGTCCTTAGTAGTGCAATTTACCCATCAGATCTCCAACCTATTTTTCTCAGACTATTTCAACGAACTGTTATTTTAGTTCAGATGAAAACTGAGTCAAGTTCAAGTTAAATGGCTCTTCTTGATACAACTTTAGACACTTTGTGCTCTTATATATTCCAAGCAGTGATGTCAGTAAAATGCAGTGTTGTGAGCTTTTAAGTATTTGTTTTTTTCCAGGCTTGTCTCAGGCTTGTTCTGATTCTTTATAACTTCAGCATTGTTGGATTGTCTGCTTATATGTTTTATGAGGTACAGTTTCTAGGCGATGCATCTCGACTTTTTTTCATGGCAGTTAATTATATGTATGTGTTTTATTTCAGTTGTTGGTCACGTCATGGCTCTCAAACTACTATCTGCTTTGCCAGCCTGTGGACTATAGCACAGATCCCCTGGCACTAAGGGTAATATGACAAATATATCTTTAGGTTTCATCTATAATACAGAGTAATAATTATAAGACTTTATCTCCATAATTTTTCAGATGGCCAAGGCGATATGGTGGTTCTTTATCTCTAAGCAAATAGAGCTCAGTGACACGGTATGTTTGTATTCAGCAAAACATGTTATAGCGATAAAAGCATTAATATCTTCATGGAGGCAAGCAGGTGGCAGACCCTCCACCAGAAAAGTTGCATAGTGCACCATTAAGTTCAGCCTCTACTTCTGCAGATCTTCATGATTCTGAGGAAAAAGAATCGTCAGCTTTCATTTCTCCATGTCTACCATCACTGCACTATGATCTGCAATTCCTGGTTCCTGGTCAAGTATGTGGCAGGAGGGCAGTGTGAGTACTTAAACACTCAAAGTATAGGAAATATTTGAGTTTACTGTAAGTCACCAGTTACACCTGTTTTGGCAGCATTCTTTGGGGGTCTTCTCAACAGTTTTGTGCACATTATCATGTATTTATACTACGGTTTGGCTGCCATTGGCCCTCAAATGAAGAAATATCTTTGGTGGAAGAAGCACTTGACTGTACTTCAGCTGGTCAGTGCAAATTTACAATGCATATCTGTCAGCCTCTCTCTGTCCTGCTGCTCAATGAGTCTTATCTCACAGGTCCAGTTTCTGATGATCCACCTGCACACAGGAAACAACCTCATCACCAACTGTGACTATCCACTAGGAATGAAACTGATGACCTTAGGATACTGCACAAGTCTCTCAACACTCTTCTGTAACTTCTATTACCAGAGCTACATTAGTAAAATAAATACAAAAAATTATTCATTTGTGATTTAAACATTCTCAAAATGTATAAATGAATTTGTTATGGCCCATATAACTGTTGTTACTGTTTGCCTTATGGTTCCATGTAAATATGATGTAGCCTATGTATAAGTAATAGACTATTAATTTAAGCATTTGTGTGTGTGTGTGTGTTTCATGTTTCTGTGTGTAAAATCTGTGTAAAATCTAAACCACAGATCATGTAAATTATTGATATAAATAAACATATTCTAACTACTATTATGTTGTTAGTCCTACATATAAATACTTGCTTTAAGGTGCACTGTGTTTGTGTGTTTTTATATATGTGTGTGCATGTTTGTGTTTGTGTGCATGTTTGCGTGTGTGTGTGTGTATGCCTGTGTGTGTGTATATGTGTGTTTGTGTGTTTATGTATGTGTGTTTATGTATGTTTGTATATGTGTGTTTGCGTGTGCATGTGTGTGCATGTTTGTGTATGTGTGTGTTTGTGTCTGTATGTGAGTGTATGTGTGTGTGTGTTTGCATGTATGTGTGTGTGTACGTTTGGGTGTATATGTGTTTGTGTGTGTGTGTTTGCGTGTGTGTGTGTGTGTTTGTGTGTTTGTGTGTGTTTGTGTGTGTGTGTGTGTGTTTGTGTGTGCGTGTGTGTTTGTGTGTGTTTGTGTATGTGTGTACCTGGGTTCGCCTCTCCACAGATCAGACTTGGCTTGGTTCTCGTCTGTGCGTGTGGATTCATACAGCTGTACGTGTTTGTATGCATGGACTCTGGAGCGCCCCCTTGTGCTGATGTTGCAGAAAAGTGTATTTTCCACAACAGTCCAGCCTACAGAGAGCCGCGCGCGCTCTGTGCTCATCAGTCTGCTGTCTGCTGGACACCTCCGGGACGTTGACCTGTGAGTTAAATTGTATTTCATCTTTTACAAACCCTCCGCTGGTTATATATATTTTTTGTTTTCATTAAATATTTTGTTAGGGACATGCGCTTATTTAAAGAGACACTCAGGTGCTGATCTTTTTCAACATTCCTGTTCTTCTATCAGGTCATGGCTTCCGTCTATCTACGTTTACATTCGTTTTACAATGAAATGCTGGAGAATGGAGGTACATATTTACATATTACTGCAGCACAAACTATAATTTACATGATGACAGTAAATGAATGACTCTGTACTAGGCGCATGAGTCTGGGTGGGAAGGCTACAATATAACTTTTGATTTGTATTCAAACTGCATAGTGATGTTACTGTGTGGAGGCTATTTCTATGTGCCACATGTCAGTTATTTTATTGTAATTACATTATTTTATAAGTTGAGATTGTTTTTACTTCGTTTACTGTTGCAGATAAAAGGACAGACACGTGGCCCTTGGTCTACTCTCCTGTCCCGGTGACTCTCATCCACTTGCTGTACCTCTGCGTGGTGCAGCTGGGTCCAGGCCTCATGAGACACTGCGCTGCCTTTGACCTCAGGCCTCTCCTCATTGTGTACAACTTCAGCGTGGTGGGCCTGTGCACTTACATGTGCTACGAGGTGTGTAATCTTTAAGTCTGTAATTTCAGATAAAGAAAGAGGATATTATAAAGAATAAACATGGCTGAATCAAGTTTAGGTAGAATTTGAAATGCAAGATTCCTGAGTAGTGTCATTTTTGTTACCCGTCCACAGTGTGAGAACCATCTTTGATCTTAGTTCTCATTCAGTTCTGGATAAAGTTCATTACACAAATGATTATCTGCAGTGACACCATACAGATTATGATTCATATTTTACTTTTTCAGTTTTTGGTCACATCGTGGCTGTCAGATTACAGCCTGATCTGTCAGCCTGTCGATTACAGCAGAAATCCACCTGCAATGAGGGTAAGAAAATCCCTCTTTGAATGTTAATCTTTTACATTTTTTGTCAGGCACTGATTCCAATAATTTGCCATATTAATCTCAAGGTAATAAATCCTTCCCACTGACTACAATGTCTGTGTGTAATTTATAATAATAATTTCACTTTAGTTCATTTCTGAGAGGAGGAAAAACTGGATTTGTTTCATGCACATGGACTTCAGAATTAAAGAGAAATTAACCAAAAAACTGGACTTCTATCTATCACAGAATTCTCATATGCCTTACACAACCATCTTAAACAATGGAGAATTAAGAATGTTGTGACATGACGTGAATGCAGCTTGAGCATGTTCACATCAGAATCATATTTTTTATTTCTCTAGATGGCCAGTGTGTGCTGGTGGTACTTTGTCTCCAAAATCATTGAGCTCAGTGACACGGTAATGCAGATGAATGTTGTTGCGGACCTGTCCCAAAGCAAGACAACCACATTACCTTCCTTTTCTATAAGCAGGTCTTCATCATACTCAGGAAGAAAAGCAGTCACCTCACATTCCTCCACGTCTACCATCACTCCTCCATGATCTACTGGTGGGCGCTGATCAAGTATCTGCCGGGAGGACAAAGTAAGTGTTTTTACTGCGACAGAAGAGATGTTGCAATGATGTTTTTCATGTCATTGCAACAGCAGTGACAGTTCAGATAGATTAATGAAATAAAACTCCTTGTATGTGCTGTAAGCTTCCAAATCCAAGAGATCAAACCATTAATTGTGTGAATGTGACTCAGCGTTCTTCAGTGCCCTACTCAACACACTGGTGCACACAGTGATGTACTCGTACTACGGCCTGGCAGCGATTGGTCCACATATGCAGAAGCGTCTATGGTGGAAGAGATACTTGACCAACTTACAACTGGTCAGTGCCTTTTTGTCCTCTCATAATATTTACATCTGCAACATGTTAAAACTCATTTAAAATTGTGCCCACAACAGGCCCAGTTTATGATGTACCTCGTGCATACAACTTGCAACCTGATCGCAGAGTGTGACTATCCAAACAGTGTTAACATTGCAGGGATGGTGTATGTCGTCACACTTGTTATCCTCCTCAGTAACTTCTATTACCCGAGCTACCTGAGCAAGAAGATGTCTAAACACTCGGTGTAAACCATCATTCTAGCATAAAGAGCAAGACTTTATTGAACTGGCAAAATCAGGGCTGTGAGGATGTGATTACTGTTCTTTGAATGTCTCAGAGTTTACTTTTTACATGCATCAGGGCTTAAATCTCATTGTGTGTCATTATCCACAGTGAAACAAGTAATGTACCGACGATGGCTGAAATCCCACTCTGCCAGGAAGAAGCCATTACTCCAAAAGAAACATAAAAAAGCCAGATTACAGTTTGCAAACGCACACAGGGATAAAGACTGTCATTTTTGGAGACATGCCCTGTGGTCTGATGACACTAAAATTGAATTGTTTGACCATAATGAGCTTTATTACATTTGGAGGAAAAAGGGGGAAGCTTACAAGCCTGACAACACAATCCCAACTGTGAAATACGGGGGTGGCAGCATCGTGTTGGGGGTTTGTTCTGCTGCAGGAGGGACCGGTGCACTTCACAAAATAGATGCATCATGAGGAAAGAACATTATGTGGAAATACTAAAGCAACATCTCAAGACATCAGCCAGGATGTTAAAGCTTGGGCACAGATGGTCTCCCAAATGGACAATGACCTGAAGCAAACTGCCAAACTGGTTGCAAAATGGCTTAAGGATAACTTGAGACTTTTGGAGTTTGGAACTTTGCTACTTTTTGGAACTTTGCCACTATCGGACTTTGAACTTTTTCAGAAGTTGGGAACTTTGGACCTTGGAAGTTTTGGAACCGGTGATCATTGCAGCTGAATACATGTTTGTGTTCTGGTCATTTTCAAGCATTTTTTTAATTTTGTATTTTGGATGAACAAATGACAATTTATCACCGTCTTTACTTTGAGTCGATATCAATTTGGTCAAAAATGGGGACACCTGGGACATTTCTTGTGTAAAACATTGACAAATCAATGATTTTGGATAAATCTGATAAATTATTTAGTCGGTTAAATTCTAACACGAGACAGTGTTTCTCAAGAAGGAAAGCAGAATTCGCATTAACTAAAGAAATACAAGAGCAAAAGTCGAGAAGGGAGCATAGCTTTGAGAAGACGCATGGGTAAAGTTTAAGCTCTTTTTTATCAATCATTAATACAACATTAAAAATAACTGCGCATGCGCGTTTACAGGGCCCTAATTGGCTGACACAAAACATTGGGCCTTAGGCCCCGTAACAGAGCAGCATACTGATTTTACCCCAGCAGAGGGCGCGATTGGTTTATTTTTTGCAATTTTTTTTAATAATGCAAGCTCGCCTAATTAATGAGCAAGAATAGTTAATTGACCTTTTATTGTGCAGTTAAACACAGAACTCTGCGACTGTTTTTTTGTCATTGAATTGTTCACTTTTCATTTTCATTTTGCCTACGTGTTTGTGCAGAGGTAGAGTACCATGGTGTGATCTGCACCAAGCAACGGAAAAACTAAACAAAACTGCGTAAAAGGTGCAGTCGCCACGTACCAAAGCGTAAACGTGGAAAGGGACTGAAATAAGTTGACTTACAACATGCCTGCACCCGCACGCCACGATGTCCAGACAAACCTCGGCGCAGTGCTGAGTTTACTTCGGGAGTGGGACCGCGCGGATAAAGCATCGCGCTCTCGTATTCTCACAAACTTTGTGTCTGAAAACTCCGGGAGGAGCTTTTATCAACTGGAGCTGGAGTTTGCTCAGGTGGCCAGTCTCTTTTTGGCACGAATCACGACGTGGATGAGACTCACGTATCCTTCATTACCTGACTCTAGGTTATGTATACTGCAAAAATAGGCACAGGCCTACTTTAAATATTGGACTGTGTGTCTTTCTTATAAGCTACTTTATTTTCCCTTTTTATTCGTTTATCTCTGACATCCTGTGTGACACCCTTGGCTTCTGTTGAGTTTTACATGATCTGTCCTTCACCTGACCTATAGATATAAGTTTAGCACATCTCTGTGTCTACAGCTTAAAGCAATACAGATTTTTCTCTCTGCATCCTGTCAGTGAGTACAACCAAACATATCCTACAGCCGTAAGCAGCTTGTTCAATATGTAACTACTGTTTTTCTCTGTTGCCATGTAGGGACCAGTACCTAACAGAGTTCCTGGAGGATGGAGGTGTTCTCACACTAATGGACATTTTAAATCAAGGTCAGACTAAAGGAGAGGACAGAGTTGAGGTGCTTAATGTTTTGTTGATTATTTCAAGCTCAGGCCGCAAGTACAAGGAGTTCATCTGTGAAAGCACTGGTAGGATATACTAAAAATTAACTATGTTATTGATTGATTGATGCCACTATGAGTTTGCATTTTCATATTCTTTTCAAACAGGAGTCAGTGCTTTAGCAGAGTGTTTATCCACTCCATATTCAGATGGGATCCAGGAGAAAGCATGTGCAGTCCTAGATTCACTCTCCCATGGAAATCCCAAATACCTAAACCTTGTCTACCAAGAACTCATCACACTGTTGTTGAAGACATCTCCCAAGAGTCAGAAGATGCTCCTGCACACTTTACGGTCTTTGCAGGTAGAAGTTCTCCCAGAGATGTAACTGTAAAAGAAGCACAGTATATATATAACTATAAATCACTTCCCATAGTCCAAGATAAAGACAGCTCATCACACCATAGTGGGTCCTCTGCTTGAAAGCCTCAAGACCTTGCAGCTGGATGTTCAAGAAGAAGGTAATTTAAAGGTGCACTATGTCCCTAGAGATTATATAAAATGTTGCATTGTTAGGCATTTATCTACATGAAGACAAGCAAGCTGGCAAGATAGGTCAGATCTGTGAAGAGGTGGCCCTTCTCACAGTGCATGTTTTTCAAGGAATTTTGAGCAATAAAAACATGTACTTGAATATTTGCTAGAAGATTTCAGACAAAACAATAACTACAAGTGGAGTCCCTCCATCACAAAACTTACATAGTGAACCAATAAGATTATCCATTGTGACATATGTTTTATAAACTTTATAATAATATTAAAAACATCATCATCACCACCATTCCTGACCACCACCAAGCTATTATTTATGGTTTTAATGTGATGCTTTGTTTTGATCATTTCTTCTGTATCTTATTATTTCCTCCAATCCTGCAGCAATTAACTGGATTTTAGATCTGAAGCATTATGATGTGATGCCGCTTCTCCTGAAAGGACTAGTGTCTCTGCTCAGATTAGCAAATGAGGAGCCGAGTAACTGTCAAACACAATCTATTTGCTTATTTTTTCCCCACTTTCTTATGGACAATTTCCTTTCATGATTCTTTCATTTCAGAAATGAAGGAAGAAAAAAATGGATCTTTGCCTGAATTTGTGCAACAAGCGGCTGCCGCTAAAGTCATCCGGTAAGAAGAAAGAGCTACAGTCTAAATGTGAAATACTTTTAAAGACTATTTAGTCAATTGTTGTTGATTTTAAAGGGTACTGGCTGAAGATAGTGAAGAAGTAGCAGCTAATCTGCTTGCTCTTGAAGTGGTCCAGGGTCTCTTATCTGCTATGGGAAACAAAGAATACATTGAATCCCAAATACAAGCCAGTCTTGCATTAAAGGTTGATAATTGTTATTTATAACATACATTAAAAAGTACATTAACCTAGCACCTACAGTACTAATATTTGTTTTGTATTTAGTTCTTTGTCAAGTCCTACCCCATTGTCCAACAACCTGTTAAAAGCATCATGGGAGATACTCTGTTCTCAGCCTTTTTGGTATATGAATGCACTAATTATGGATCAATAATTGGATGCATACACTTAAAAATAATGCAGTATAGTCTACAGTCAAGCAGCTAAAACACTCATGAATGTCTTTTTTCCAGATCAATCCTGAAACACTGTACAAGACTTTGAGTGATGCACAGGCAGAATCTCTGTTACTGAACAACATAATAACATAAACACAGGTGATAATTGGTTGGAAATTAAGTTGCATTTGGTTCAACAAGGATGTATTTTTTCTGTTTTGTTTTCAGGAGTGCTTGGGAAAAATGGGACCCATCAGATAAGGCTGACATGTTCAGGTTTACACAAACTCTGTAAAGGGCTGGAGATTGAATGAAGAATGTAACTTAGGGTTTAATAAAATATATTTTTTAAAATAATTTGTCGGCTTGTGATATGAAACAAAAAAAACACACTAAATACTTTTATTTTGACAACGCCCGTTTGAGTGTTGTTCGATTTCCGGGTTTACGTGTCGCTGATTGGATGAGAGCCACGCCTCTTCCTCCAATGTGGCGGGAGCTTAAATCTTCAGTATAATCGTGTTATGAAACTTCCAGAGGCGTTATTAAAAAGGGTTATCAAGGAAGTTATTTCCAGTGCGAAAGTTAAGATGACAAGAAACGAAAATTCAAAGAGGAAACGGTGCAACACAGCTGCCAAACAAGGTAGAGTGTTCTTAACATTTGCCACTTAACTGGATCACTTCACTCTATTACAGGCTACTTCTTCATATATATTTTTTTACCTAAGCACCTTAAAGCCTGGTACAAGCCTGGTACGCACAATTTACTTAAGCAGTTTGGGAAAATATTGGAAAGTTACTGCTTGAGTAACATTGAAAACAATTAGCATAACACCCATTACTTTTATTCTGTTATTCAAATTTTTATAATCACGTTTTTTCCCACTCATCATCATCATTGTCATATGTGCTAGATTTTGCATTTATTCGTGATTAAGTTTAAAAGTTCAAACTTATTCTCTGTTTCTCAAAATGAATAATTTAATTGTTTGCTTTTCTAGAGAATGTTTCCCTGACATCATACCACAGTTTCCCAGATGCTGCTGAAGTGGTGCTGCTACGGTCCCACCTTTTAAACTGGTATGACAAAGAGCAAAGGAAACTGCCATGGAGGACACTGGTAGGGTCATATAAATCACTCCCTTTTTAAAAACGATCAAACTTCTATTACAATTTTATATAGGCTAGTGTCAAAACATTTTAAACTCAAGTTCAATACCAAGGCATAGACTCGATACCCAATGTCAATTCCGATACCACAATGATGATAAAAAGACTTTAGACAATAGAATGTCATTTTCAACATTAAATTGTACATTCCCATGTGGCCTTAAATCTGTGTAATCCCGCAGTTGTCCCGGTAGGCTCCATAGTGATCCATGAGTGTATACATACCATGTGGTCATACTTGTCCTGGCAGCTCAAGATCATCCTAGATGTTCATTAAGAAATGTTCATTTCTGTTCAGTGAATGTGACTTTTTAAGTATCAATACTTGCTCAAATGAGTATCTAGTTTCGGTACTAGTTTTAGTATTGATTAGTATCTGATTTTCAATACTTTTGACAATCCTAATGTAATGTATTCAACTTTCCTTATTCATATAACATTTTACCACAATAAAATAAAAGTGAATGTGCTTTTCCAGGCAAAAACAGAAGAAGACCTGAACATCAGAACATACGCAGGTTTGACTTTTAGGTTGGTTTGTGTTGTAGTTTCTACTGCTTTTTAATAAAAACTAGCTTTTTTCAGTCTGGGTATCGGAAATCATGCTGCAGCAGACTCAAGTTGCAACTGTTCATCGACTATTATAACAAATGGATAAAAGTAGGTTGTTGAGTTTTTTTTGCTTTCATAATTCAGCTTCTGTATTAAAATGGGCCATGTTTGTTTTGCTTTCTTTTAGCGGTGGCCAAAAGTACAGGATCTAGCAGCTGCTACACTAGAGGTCATAACTTGTTGACACAAATAAAATGATTATTCTCCTCAGTGGTTTAAATGTGATTATTTCTAATTTTCTTTTTTTCAAGGAAGTGAACCAGATGTGGGCAGGGCTTGGCTACTATTCACGAGGAAAAAGACTTCATGAAGGAGCTCAAAAGGTTTAATTTAACTGATATATCTTTGTGAAATAAATGTATAGACTCACTATTTTATTTCTAGGTGGTTTGTAAGTTAAATGGACAAATGCCTCAGACAGTGGAAAACCTTATGAAACAACTGCCAGGGGTTGGACGTTATACTGCTGCTGCTATTGGCTCTATTGCACGTGGACAGGTTGGTTCATTAGCAAAAAGGCTTGTACATAATAATATTGTTAAGTTATGCCTGTGTATCTTGATCTGTCTTTTTTTCAGGTTACCGGAGCAGTGGATGGAAATGTGATTCGTGTGTTATGTCGTTTACGAGCTATTGGAGCAGGATTGCACAAGTCCTGCTGTAACAGAGGCACTATGGTAAGAAGAAACATAAAGATAAGCAAAATACGTGTTGCCAGCATCTAGTAGTGTCTATTACCTAATAGGGATGGGACGATATTAAAGTTTAGACTCACGATTATCGTGTCCAAAATAATCGTGATTGCCGATATTATCGCCATAATTATTAATTTGTCAACGTTCCGACGGCCCGGGCCTACTTTACAACTCTACAAGAATGTACATGTACTTCTGCGTCACCCACACAAACAATCTACACATCAAATGAAAGCTATAGCGCTCGTCTTTTCATGTGTGTCACTTGAGCCGCAAACCCCCGTGTAGAATCAACCAATCACATCACACACTTTTAGTGACGTTTTCTCCTTACAGCCAATGAGCAGCGGAGCACGTGTGTGACACGCCGAGATTTTCCATAAACAGATGGACCTTACCAGTCCATGGCCGTGTCCCAATTCGTCACATGCACCGCTCCATGTACTGTTCGAAGTGCGGGTCGTAGTACTTAAATGTGCCGTTCGAACTGCGCATTTAAGAACACTTTGGTGAATTTATGGTGAATTGAGACACCGACGGCGAATGAATCCGTGCGCGCGCGCTTGCATAATGCGCGCACATTCTAGGCGCTGTTTTGCTTCTAAACATGATGAAACGGACAAAACAGACAAAACAAAGGAAGTACGCATTGAGGACACTGTGGATGTTTGTACAAGTTAAACTAGAGGTATCTCTGACCTGGAGTGGTTTGTGTCAAAGAGTGAAGACGACTGTGGACTCAGGAGGAGAGGAGCTTATTTTTTGATGGACTGGATGCTGTTCTCGATCGAGTGAGCGTGGTTTATTCTGCTATTGACATGATTGTAGGTAAATATATATCGTGTGTGTGTCTGTAAAATGCTATTTAGCTAACTACACACAACACAATCTACATTCAATAGTTTGTCACTTACGATGAATATTTTCAGCTTAAGTTTGTCAAACACTGCAGGATGTTTGTCTCGTAAATGCGCATGCAAGATGCTCGTGTTTTGCCCTCGGACCTGCAACTTTTTTTCGTCAGATTCTGCCACCAGAACAGGCACAGACGCAACAAGTGTCATAGCTGTGACAGAGCGCCCCCCTGTGAGCAAACACCAGAACTAATATCTAAAAGTTGTATTGAAACCAGAAACCTGAGACAATCTGGTGCCGTAAAGACGATTATAACTGTGCACGATGATCACGATTATTAAAAATTGTTTTAATCGCGATTAACGGCGCTATTAATGACACGATATTATCGTATATCGTCCTATCCCTATTACCTAATCATATAGAGAAATATGCAAGACAGTTTGTTGTTTTTAGCCACATAAAGCTACTTTATGCTTCCTTCTTGTTGACAATGATTTTAAAACAGACCTAAATGAAACTGTTGAATGGGGTAAAATATATTTTCTTGTCTGTAGGAATATAGTCAATTTGCTTGTTGACCCAAGCAGACCAGGAGATTTTAACCAGGCCATGATGGAGCTGGGGGCCCGTGTTTGCACTCCTAAAGCTCCTCTCTGCAACCAGTGTCCCATACAGTCTCACTGTCGCTCCTATCAGAAGGTACAAACATGTGTACGTTTGATTAATTAGATTAATTATTTATATCTTTTTGTCGTGTTTGTTTACTGTATTTAAGCTTGGATATATTTGAATAGGTTAATTACACACAAGAACAAAACACTAAGAGGCTTGTGGGCAAGACAAGAAAGAGATCTCCAGCTGTTCCTGACATAGAGGAATGTGGTAAATGAAGTGTTTTACAACTATTGCCTTTTTAAGATCTTGAAATTATTATTTTTTTTAACTTGGAAACTATACTATAACTTTTAAAAAGTTATTTTAGCGGACAGTGGTGCATGCCTACTGTGTCCCTCTGAGCCCTGGGAAAATGAGCTTGGGGTTACGAAACTTTCCCAGAAAACCAGCAAAGAAGCCCCCACGAGTAGAGAGGACACTCACCCTGTTTTGTGGTCATCAGACGCGGAGGAGGAGATGGACAGGAACAGTATCTGCTCACACAAAGACCCAACAAAGGTCAGACAACAGAAACTGGTCTTATGTTGAGAGTGCCACAAAATATAAATATATATATATATATATATATATATATATATATATATATATATATATATATATATATATATATATATATATATATATATATATATATATATATATATATATATATATATATATATATATATATATATATATATATATATATAATTATATATATATATATTTATATATATATATATATATATGTATATATATATATATATACTTATATAATATATATATATAATGAACATTTTTCAGGAGTATGTTAACTTACTTAACTGCTTTGACACATTTATTTTTGTTTTGTAGTAGTGGTATTTTTTTATAATGTGGTTGTCCAGATTAAAAAGTTACCAATGGTTATGGTGACAATGGGATTATTATGGATGTCTTTTCACGCAGAGATGGTAAAAGATTATTTGAGCACAGTTTTGTTGTTTGTTGTTGTTGTTTTTTTTTTTTTTTAAAATATATTTTGTTGTATTACTTATTTACTGTTTTATTTTTATTTTACTATTTTTATAAATTGTACTTAATTACTTGAGTATAATTATCAAATTATTCTTTTCTTTTCATATTTCCATTTTAATAGATGCCATTCATTGTATTTATTTTGGTTGTTATAACAGGTTTGCTGGCCGGTTTGTGGCAATTTCCCAGTCTCTTAGAAGTCGAAAGCGCTGATGTTGAACAGAACAGGGCGCTGTTGTGCAGTGAGATCCACAGAATTCTGGGAAGCGTCTTTCCTGTAAACCACATTCAATTTGTGGGAGAGGTCAGGTGTTCATTCTATTTGTCATCATTGCTCTAAAATAATATCTATTTATCTCTATCACTATCTAATATCTGTCTATGTATCTTATCTATAATAGATAGATAGATATTATTTTATATAATCATGCTACAAGAATAAGAAATCCTCTAGAGCAGGGGAGTCAAACTAACTGTGGGCCACATCAGAAAAATTTGCTAGATGTAACTGTCAGGCAGTATAAATGTAACTACTTTTTAACTTTCTATATTTATTACTTATTCAGGTTACAAATATTACATATGCATTTGCACAGATGTAAAAAAAAAAAAAAAAAAAAGTTTAACTGCATATGCATAAAGACTTCAGTGTACTAGTTGGAACACGCCTGCACACAGACAGTCCTACCTTACATACTTTTTAATTTACTGTCTCGCAGGCCACATAAAATGAAATGGAGGGCCATATTTGGCCCGTGGGCCTTGAGTTTGACACATGTGCTCTAGAGAAAATAGGTACCTAAAAAAAGGTACATACAAAAAGAAAAATACCTAAACTTGTACTTCATCTCTGTATTAATATACAGTGGCTCTGTCAAAGCTGTGTTTAAAGCACTGCACTGCATTGATCATCGGCCTGTGGCCCTCCGCTTCGAATATGTTTTGAGATGTGGCCCTCGATTTAAAAAAAAGTTTAGGCACCTGTGTTATACACACATGTTGATTATAAGTATTGATCTTTGCAGGTTGTTCACATCTTCTCACACATCCATCAGACTTATGTTGTGTACAGTGTGTGTTTAAATGACCAGAGCTATAAGGACCTCAATGAAAACGCTCAGTGGCTCAGCAGATCAGCTCTACTGGAGGCAGCAGTTTCAACAGGAGTGAAAAAGGTTGGCCTGTTTTCTGAGCTGTGTTACTTTAATGTTGGAAAGTTACACAAATTTAATTTCACCACTGTCACTTCTATTGCAGATTTTGAAGGTTTATGAGTCAGTGGACTGTGACAAACATCAAACCTCAAATGTAATGTTAAACAACTTACAAATTTGTAGTAGTCTTTAGATGTAATAAGTATTCATGTTTGCATCTTTTTATTGTCAGGAAACAAAAAAGAAGAAAATGGCAGATTTGAAGAATAATGTGAAATCTAAAGGCAAACATTGTGCAGCTAAAAGTGACAGTAAACAACTCTCTCTGACGTCTTTCTTCAAAAACCCCAAAAAGGAGAACTTGTGAAGTCTAACCTTCATGTAAAATACTATGATGCATTTTAGAGAAAGTTTTTTATGGATGAGAAATGGACTGTATTGTTTTTAAAGATTATGCATGCATACTTGTTTTCACTACTATAATGTTTTACATAATAAACTAAGATCCAAAAGTGGGAGTAAAGATTGTTTATTTTGTAGATCCACACAGTCCCACACAAGACAAACATGAACTAAACCTACTGTTTATTTTATTTTTATTTTTTTTTAGAACTGTCTCCTACATGTCAATGTCCAAAGTTTGTTTATTTATTATAGTATAAAACTTAAGTCAAATACTTACAGAGCTACACCCCATCTCCCCCTAGTGACAGAAACGAAAACTTCAAAATATAATCTGACAGTCTCTTCAAAGGTGTCTGAAGGCCTTTTACGTTTATGGCTTTACTTTCGTTATTTTGATTAGTTTTAATTAGGTTATTGGTCGTTTTTATACCAGTTTCCCAACATGTTCGCGTTTAGGCGCAGCGCCTCTGTGGGTCTAATGTCCGCGGAGCCTGTGCGGCTCAAGTCGCTTGTTGTCTGACTCCTTCCGTCGTTTTCAATCAAACCTTGACCCCGAGACTGAAAGTTGCGTTGTTTTTTTCACTTGTGACACTGGACTCGGGGCCGTGACAAACTTTTGTGATTATCTCGTGGTTTTGATTTCAGAGATGACGTCCGCGTGGCAGAGCTTCCTGTCCTGGTACCACGACGCACTGGACAATGGAGGTACTGGACTGTGCATCCTGTTTCTGAACTTCTGTCTCTGAGTTGCTGTCACGGCCGCAGCATGATTCCTTCACCTAAACTACAAACGATTAATGCATCTGTATTGATTAAATGTCTTAGTTATATTACAATGAGTAGGCTACACTTTGACACAGATGCACTCAGTACACAGAGTTAGTTTAAGCTCAAAGTCTGTTCCATTTAAGTCCTAGCCTTTGCATAAATTAAAAAAACAAAAAAACTGGAACAAATCAATGGTTTTGGACAAATCTGCTGGGACATGGGACACAGGGCTCAAAACTCTGACTATCCCGTGTAAATAGGGACGTCTGGTCACCCTGCCTATGTATTCAGTGGCTCTTCCTCTGGCCAAATTAGATTTTCAGTGACAGCATTCTGACAGTATGTGCAGTTGTTTTGTGTTAAGTAAGTAATCCTAAAGTTCAGCCCAATCATGTTTACTTCATAAACGTGTGAATATTTCAGACAAAAGGACAGACCCCTGGCTCCTGGTCTATTCCCCTGTCCCAGTGGCCCTCATCTTCCTGCTGTACCTCTGTGGGGTTTGGGTCGGTCCAAGACTCATGAGACACAAGGAACCTATTGACCTCAAAGTTGTCCTCATTGTTTACAACTTTGTCATGGTTGGCCTTTCTGCTTACATGTTTTATGAGGTAAGATAGTTATTCAATAGAGCTGCAATGATTAATCATGGCCAGTTCACTATAAAATCATAACTGTAGTTTGAGAATTGTAATCTGGACTACACAGACTCTAAAACACCTGCAAAAAGACCTTATAAAACAAAAACAAAAAGAGAATTTCTGATATTCATCAATAATACATTTTATTCGTAAATATTATCTATTTAGCAGCCCTTAGTCGCCATATTTCAACCTTTATTTGACTGACAATTTATTTAAAATTCTCTTCAAATGTACTGTAGATATAATCATTTGACTAGTTTGACACTTTGTGTTTGTCACAGTTCCTGGTTAGTTCGTGGCTGTCTAACTATAGCCTGCTTTGTCAACCTGTTGATTATAGCACAAGCCCACTTGCAATGAGGGTAAGTGACTTGGTTGCCTTAAATCTTAGTAATTTGATGTCATATTCCATGTATCTGATCCAATGATTTGTACCATTTGTACAATCAGTTGCCCTTTACATTTATGTTATTAACAAGGTTTTTAGGCTTATTTCCTTTATTTCTAGATGGCCAGAGTGTGCTGGTGGTTTTTCTTCTCCAAAGTCATAGAGCTTAGTGACACGGTACATTTGTTTATAAATAAAATTATAGCACATACTGTAATTCACCATACATAAAAATATTACAAGTGAAAGCAAGTTTTGTCATCCTCAGGTATTTTTCATTCTGAGGAAAAAGAATAACCAGCTGACGTTTCTTCATGTCTACCACCATGGCACCATGATCTTCAATTGGTGGGCAGGAGTTAAGTACGTGGCAGGAGGACAGTGTAAGTTTGCTAAAATTTTACTCAGTAATAAATAACTTCAGGCATTTGCTTTAACAAACTCTTTTCCCACAGCTTTCTTTATTGGTCTAGTCAACACCTTTGTGCATATTGTCATGTATTCATACTATGGCCTTGCTGCCATCGGCCCTCACATGCAGAAATATCTCTGGTGGAAGAGATACTTGACTTCCCTGCAGCTGGTGAGTAGCATTAGCCTTAGATTTAGCCTGAATCAGTGGAACACATTTTCATTTAGTCTCTCGTGTTGATTTCAGACTCAGTTTGTCATGTTTCTCTTGCACACGGGCTACAACCTCTTCACCGAGTGTGACTTTCCAGATAGTATGAACATTGTGGTGTTTGGATACTGCATCACTCTCATTATCCTCTTCAGTAACTTCTATTTCCAGAGCTATGTTATCAGGAAGAAGCAGAAATAAAACTGACAAAAGGACAATATGGATGTTACTTGTGTTTTTGTTTTACTCCCAATTTCAGTACCCACAGAAGACCAGTAGAGGGCAGAAGACACCTATGATCTGAAACTTAACTTCGATTTTAGGGCGACTATTAGTTTCCAATCTCTCGTTGTGTTATGATTTATCAACAGAAAATTGTATGGTGTTATTGCAGTTATTTATTAGATTAAATTTCTTGATCCGTTCTCCCTCCATGTACCACCACATTCAACAATTTGAGGTGCTGACACCATTTGCATTTTTCAACAACCTCAAAAGCAAAAACAAGAATTCTTTAAATATTTTATTTCATAATTCAAGAGACATTCAGAGATGCTGTAAACAAACTGTACATATTATACATATATATTAAAGGTGAGTTTTGCTGCACCAATGAAGAATTCATTGTACCAAAGCCTCATCCGAAATCAAAAATAAAATAAACTTTTCACTGCTAAAAACAACACAGCAAAATTGATATAATGTTTTACACTTCAGTCCAAAGTACATTGGAGGTTGTGGGTTGGAAAGTGAGCCAGGCGAAGGCTATGTACCAGTAAAAATATCTGCACATGAACACAGTGGTTAAACATGATCTTATTGTTAATCTTAATATTAACACCAGCGGGAACACCGACCATTGTGTAAAACATCAGTGAAACCAGTGTTCCTTTTCAACTTATTGATACTATTTTTAATGTATTTTTATTACATTAAGGCCGTTGCCATAGTTGCTTCATCATTCATCGTCTATCATCAATTGTATATTTTATTTTTCTGTTATTGTGAAAAGTGCACATTTTAATTTTTGTCAGTACAAATTTGATCCCAGGAGCCATATTGAGTAATTTAGTTAATGCTACATAATAAGTATAGAGTCCTCTGCTCCAGTACCTCATGTCTCTGTGTAGACAGAGGTCATGTGGTTCAGGCTGCGGTCGAAGCTGCCCACCTGGAAGAAGATACTCTCATCTTGGCCGGAGGAGAACTGGCATCCTCCTCCTTGGAGCTCCTGGCTCATGTTGAAGCCTAGAAGACAAATGTATGCATTGAGTAGATTGCATTAATTCACTTACTTTTAACCCCGATTATCTTTTCTAATAGCCAAATCCTCCTCACCTGCCCCTGTATTTCCCGCTGACATGTGGAAGCCATTATGCTGATGGGAACTGTAGTTGTGGGACTCTGCAGGGATGTGGACACCTCCGACAGTCTGATCAATCCTGTAGGAGTCTCCAAAATGGAAGCAGCTCTGGAAACTGCCCTGGTACTCTAAATCAAGACAAGTATTATGACTATTTATTAGTTTAGAAATGACTAGAATCTTTCTTTTAAAACATTGAGTGCTACATAAAGTAGAACTGTCATCAGCTTCCTAGAGGACAACATGTGTCCCCTTTGTCCCAGTTTGTACTCTCAGATTGACCACAGAAGAAGCCATAATGGAGGAGAAGCTTTTCCTGCAATGTTTCTGCGTAACTCTGACCACACAGCGGTTACACAGACGTCTATGTGCAGATCTCTACAGAGGGAGCTCTGTTTAAAACATTAGAAACCTCTGGAGTGACAGTTGAGCCTGCTGTGTTAGAACTGAGAGACTGCTGAAAACATGAGCCAGCATTTTGCCTCATTGAGCTGAAGGAGAGGGCTTCCTGTGGTGGTTTCCTCTGCTGTCTCTATGACACATCTCTGTCCTGACAAAGCTACACTGCTCTACGGGACAACATCCTCCAGCCGCCTTTCATGTGGTTCTGCTCGTGTGCGTATGTGGTAAGGCCTGTACTGCTAAAAACACAATATGTAAGAGGCAGTGTTAGCTCTGTGCCAAATATTTAAACTAAGGAGGAGAAAGGGCTGCATCTTAGTAGATCACCTGTCACAGAGAAGTGTCAGGATATTGAAGTGAAACACTAGTACAAACATTGTGTCTGGTCCTTGGCCTTGGACACATTTCCTGTTGGAGAATTAAGCGTGTTCTTGTTATTGTTCTGTCTGTCTCACCGTCGTTGGCCGGCTGCAGCGGGTAGTGGCTGTAGGGCTTGTGGTGTGGGTGCACGTGCTGTTTGTCGAGGGGAGAGGGGGGCGTCCCGGTGCTCTTCATCCCCGGAGACAGGAGCGGACCCGACACCCTGTGGAAGACGCACACACGGTCAGTTAGTTTAGAAACCCAATAACACGCCTCCTGCTTCTGAGAGCTAAATCAAAGTCGAAGCTCCATGCGACCCGCTAACCACATGATCCAACAGGCTGTGCAGAGCAGCCAGTGATCTTAAGCACATATGAAATGAGCCAGGCGTGTGGAAACTCTGGCTCCCCACATATAATGGTCCTCCTACCACATATAATGATCTTGAATCAACAAACATAAGAGTGGCATTCAAGTGTAACTAGCCCCCTCCTGCACTTACACATAGGATCATCACCATAAAGAAAGTTCTGGCTTTGAGGCAATGAGAAGAAAGCATGTTCACAACCACCAATTCTTGCATATGTGTCAAAGTTTGATGTATCATCTTGCACTGATCTTTAATTTCAAATACGGGTTTATTCCAGCCATTATATGGAGTGGTTATGATATGGGAAAATTGTATTCACAGACATAAACAATATTGCGCTCACTGCCTACTACCTTTACAGTTTCTGTCTGTGTCAGCAACTTGCAAATGCATCCACAGTAGCCAGGCCCAATTACTCTGCTGTAATGGCAATGTGCAACAATATTATATTCTGAAATTTGTTTTACCTTTGAGAGTTCACTTTTATTAAACTGGCTCAGAAACACTGGGGACCATATGGGATTTGTTAAGATAACAAAAAGTTAAATATAAACGCTAACAATGTGCTCAAAATGATTCAATAAATTCATGTTACACACTACACATTAAATGGTATTGTGGTCCAAGTTTTTAAGTGATAGGCATACCGACTTTTAAAACTAGCCAATCAGCAATCAAAATATTCAACCCAACTACTTATTGCTCGTGACTGCAAATGAGGAATGCCAACACATAAAATTTGGTGCCCTGGAAGCATATGGTTTGCAGTAAGCGCTATATAAAAGTGATGACAGGGAGCTGCTACAGGGAGCCAGCGGAGCAGTGGAAGACTTGGCAGGGGTCAGAAACAGAGGTGGCAATTAACATGAGCATACGGTTTACTGCACAACAATTTACTTTCATGGTATGTGTTGTTACGGGACTCATTTTTTATTTTTTATTCTATAAACCAAAATCAAGATAATAGAAGAAAAGTCGGTAGATACTTCTTAAATAGTAAGTGAGGCAAAACGTTTGACAGAAATGTAATGTCATTTTTTTCATGGTTGGAACATCTTATCTTGATATCACTGGCTTTTCAGCAAACGAACATTAGACATACCTTTTAGTGCTTAATGTACTAAATTTAACCAACAGGACTCTCAGGGGAACTTTGAGTCAGTCCAACCAAGTCAAATTCCAAAATGCAGATTCATAAGACTGCAGGACAATTGAAAAAGTACATAGCTGAACACTATGAGAGACAGGAGAAGCCATAAACAAATATTTCACTCTATTGCAAAACCATCTGTATCCAAAAACGAATCAAAGTTACAGTTTTAAACTTCACATATTTTGGTAACACTTTATAGTAACTACACCATATGTAGCCTTAATAAAACATGACTAAAGACTTGATCCATAATGAACAAATAGTTTATTAAGAATGGTTCAGGCTTTGTAACTGGTTAATTCATAACCTAACCCCTTAATTAAGTGGTTAATGAGCTTAAATAGGTATTATAAAGTAGTGCCCATTTTTTTAATCAACTATTGGTTTTAACACTATTGCACTGCATAATTCCACATTAGCCTCCTGCGTGTCTCCCGCCTGTATTTGAATCTCGAGCACCCTCTGCATGTGCTGCTTAGGAGGATGGATGTCTTAGCGACTGTGGCTAATCTATGTGTTGGCCCCTGTCCAGCGCACGGCCATGTGTTCCCGCGGAGAGCAGCGGTCCCCCGAGAGCCCCTGTCAGCACAAACTCAGGAAACAGTTATACCGTTCATATTTTTACAAGACGCCTCTATGTGCAGCTAAAGTGAATCGTGGGTAATCACTGCCAGCCTGCACGCTGTAGCAGTAGCATTAGCCTCCTCAGGACCAAGGCATGAGGGGTATCTTTCATTTGCCACTTAAATCTTTCCCTTGATATCCATCTGTACGTGCTATACAGTATACTGCACTTCACCCTGGAGCCCACCCACTCCTGTACACCACGCCACATCTGACCTGATGGGGGGATTTTCAGATGAGGTCAAAAATGCCTCTTGTGCAGTCTAAGGTCACAGTGTAGGTTAATTTAGTTCTTGTGTAGCTCCAGTTTGGGCCTGTTTTACTCCCAAATCAGTTTAGATTTGGCATGGTAATGTTTTAATACTGGTTTAATTCTGGTTTCATACTTTTAATGATTTATTAGTGCTTATGTCCAGGTTTAATTTTCATTACTGATTACTTTTGCTCATAGATTTACTCACTTTGAAATAGTAGTCATTTGGCTATTTCATACAAAAGTGTTTCTAAACTTCTGGAGCAGCTTCTCCAATGCCACTCTATATTTGACCTAAGGATTCCCCAATGCTGTGAGGTCTTTCCATTGAGAGAATGACTTTTATGAATACTGAGCAGGTCGTGGGGTTAGCACAAACTCCTGGACATGTAGCCCGCACCCCTGTGTGCGATGAGGTAACACGTGTCTTCTGTTGGATTAAGAAGGTGTCAGGGGTGATATTCTTGTAGATTTTCAAACAGCCAGAACTCTGCGAGTCTGTCATGGACATGTTCTGTAACACTGCATCAGTATTTTCTCTGTGAGTAATATGGAAGAGCTGACATCATTCTGGGAAACAGAGTTTCAATCCATGACTAAACTGCAGCAGGACAAAGTTTGCCTAAGATGACCATATTTTATATAAAATTTATAGCCATATGTTTCATTTCAGTTTGAAAAGTCTTACTATCTTTTTTAGTTGTTGTTTTGGAAAGTAGGACAAGAACCCAAGGAGAAAAAGTGCAATGTTCTCATTGACATTTACTTTTCTATACTGTGCATATAACTGAGCTTATGTTATGTTGGTTTTTCAGACTGAGGAGAGTAATAGCTGTGGGTGCTCTGCTCCTCGTCTATCTTCTATCACCTGAACCTGAGGGTCCCAGGAGGGACTTGGGATGAGCCCTGCCTCCCCTCTCGTGTCCTCAGAGCAGCCGAACCATAAGCCCCTCTGATGGATGACAGGGGTTTCTTTGGCACACATTGGTGGGAACACTTCTGGTTCGACTTAACAGGCTAATGCTGTGCCTGAGAGACAGATAAGAGCATGATGCTAACACTAAGCTAAAGCTAAGCTGGTGCCTAGGGCTGAATTGTGAGGACTTTTCAGGCCCAGGAAAGCTTTCTGTCAGTCCAAAAAAGATAAGTGTACAGAACAAGAATGATCCCACCTTAATAACAATAATTTCTGAAGGAATTTTCCATTCCAAATTACTTATATAATACATGTACTTTTAAGCAGTGATATTTTATTAAAAGTTGGGCTAAAATTTAAAAAAAATTATGTAATAACAGCCTGTACTTAATCTCAACTTTACACTCAAAATAACTTGTCATATGAATTTTAAGTACCTTTTTTACTTTCTCAGTCATCTGCTCTTTTCTCCTGTGATCAGTCAGACCCTGTGTTTGATCATGTGGAGGTAACTGAAAGGGGTTAAGTGCAGTACATGTCTGTTAATGTCCTTCTGTGCTGCCACTCTAATCCTGTTAGCCTGTGTCAATCACTGCGCACATATCAGACCAGCGCAGACTAATATTTACACGGGCTCTAATACCAAAACTCAACTAAAGGCAGCTGTAATTATGTAACCACAGACGGCAGGGCAGTGAATGACAACATTTAGCAGTTTCTCTGAGTATAGGCCGCCATGGTGGAACAGCCAGCCCTTAGAACCAGCCATACCGATCAGCAAATGTATTTTATCTGGCATATTGGAATATTAGTTTCGGAAAAATGACACTGGTATTTGCAAAGTGAGTCTAAATGGGACATTGGAGCCAAAGAAAACACATTTAGCTATGAGGTCAGAGGCTGCCACACTAGAGGCCGGTTGGTTTGATAATTTTGTCAAAATGTTTAATGTCCCACTAAACCATTTGGGAAAAACAAGTGCGGCGCTCATATTGACTTTGGCAGCAGGCTGTATACTTAGGGCTTTAAACATGTAAATCAAATGCTCCATCTTTACGTAGATGTAAGTAGACGTTTCATGCCCAACTCACTCTGTCACACATCAGGATTAAACACCAGGCGAGGTGGTGTGTGTGCACGTGTTTCTCCATCCATGTGAGGACTTACTCTGTCATTGGACCTTATTGGGAATGCCTGTTTAGAGTTAGAGGGAAACCTTATGTGATGAGTGAACTAACGATACTGAACAAACATGTGCGTATCTCGGGAAACATCTAGATTGAAATCAGGATATTTGGAAATGGCTAAAGTTTTATTGGAGGCTTGTCATCACAGCACATGCAGAGAGAATGTAAGTGAGAACCGCAGTGACTAGGAATTTTTCTCATTTGGTTTAATGTTTTCTTAAGTTACATTTGAAGAAGATTGATATTCTGATTGTTAACCACATGCATGTACTGATCCAGGTTTATGCGCACAAATGTATGAAAACACTTAAGGTTCCTCGTCAAGGGCCAAAAGGAACAAATCTGTACCTCATTTCCAATATGTCACCCTGAGTACGTGAAACGGCACTCCTCACCCGAGTTCCTTTTCACTTTTTATTGCACGACTAACACTTGTAATTCTGAATGCTGAGGAGAAAAACCTACACAGACCGCAATGTAATTTTTGACAGCATTTTCCTCAAATATTCAAGACTTGTAGCAGCACTTTGCGTCCAAATGCTCGAGGGCCGTCCTGACATCTCTGAGAGGTCCTGGGACTTAATGTTTGCACTGGACAGCTTCACACACCAGTCTGATGCAATTATGTGAGTTTCCTCAATTAGTGCATTTCAACTTCTTTCACTAACACACGCTCCTGTACACGAGCTAGAGCACTGCTAAAAAAGGGAAGCAAGCCATCAAAATGTATTCTGTTATAGAATCATCTTGAACAGATTTAAATGAAAACTGAAAAATACAGATATATGGAGTTTCTCAAACTGTGGTGCACATACAAACTCTTCACATGATTTAACACATGATTTAAGTTAATTAAAGGTGCACTACTTTTCTGGTGGATGCTCAATTACCCACTTCTTATTATTAACTGCTTTGCCAGGAACGTCCCACAGTATGGCTTTAACTTTTAATCTTCTCCACAGGTACAAGCAGGTGAGACCAACAGCCTTCTTTAGAGAGGGGACCGAGTTTTATTTTTTAGCAATGAAAACAACTGTGTTACAATACAATACAAAATAGATTCAAGTTTTATGCCATACTGTGGAACAATCCAGGCAAAGCAGTCACATCTCCATGGATCCAAGCAGATGACAGATCCCCACCAGAAAAGTGACATAGTGCACCTTAAAGATTCCAGATTAGAGGAAAGATGTGGGGATATTTTTCGGTTAAGTCCTTTGAAGTAGTCGTAGCTTTGAATTGGTTTAGACAGGTTTTAGACTTTTATTAAAATAGTAATGTTGGGTATTAAATTATCAGAAGTACCACTAAACATTTGAGCTGCAAACTCAATGTAAAAGGCCTTTTAAACTACCCCTCATGTGATCAATGTATTGTTTGCTCCAGTACACGTCGTGCTTCTTTGGACTCTGAAACTCCCCTCTGGGAAATTCGCTAATAGGAAACACGCTGCTCACACACCCTAAAAGAGGTGCATGTCCTCCAGTACATAACAGTTTTTTTTTTGTCTTTTTGTAGTTTTATTGTTGATCTTATTAAGTCAAGCGATTTTAATTTCAACCATCCTTTTGCAGTTTATTTAATTACTCTTTCAGGTTTTATTAGTTGCTTATTTAACATTTTCCCAAAAGATCCTGAGTAACAAACCCCAGATGTGATGTAATTTGAATATAGCACTGCTTGATTATACTAGAATGCCTCAACTCAATATAACAATTATGGACAAATGAAACAATACGCTGTGTTTTGGGATATCTGGCTGAGTCCTTTGGCCTGTTTTTGTGGCAGGTAATTTGAGGTTTATTCTCTACGGGCAAAGCAAAGAACAGACTCGTATTCATAATCTGTAAGACTAATTATGTGAAATAATAAACAGAGTGATATTATGCGTTCACACTTATTTCAGAATGAGTCATGAAAAGCGCTTCGATAACGATAGAATTATCAGTGCAGACAGGGGACTTTGGCAATACAGATGTGACTGCCAAATATAGTGGTGTGTCACTGTGACACCTCAGTGACCCATGTGGTTCACTTTTGGGAGTGAAATCAGTCACTATTCAGCATAATCCAAAGTGTTTCTAACAGTTGGATGGCTATTGTTCTTACAAATGATTTATGCTAAATCATTAAGAGTAATTACAGAGGTGGGTAATACTCAGTTACATTTACTTAAGTACATTTACCTTTTAACAAAATCATACTTCTCTGAGTAGTTTTCAGACACCATACTTTTACTCCTACTAGAGTAATATATTTTACCGTGTAGCAGAACTCTTACTTGAGTAAAAGTTGTTACTCTTCCCACAGTTCCCATGAGTTTGCAAGGGTAAATACCGGTCAATGAAATTATTTGAACGCTTGTGCATTATTTCATGTTTTGTCCTTCCAATTACATTAAACTCCAATCAGAAATCATATGTTACGCCTTGACAGTTACTCAAGTAGTACTTTTCCCAAATACTATAAGTAATTTCCTTGACCACTTTGTAATTTTACTTGACTAATACTATTTTGAACAAAAACGTTTGGTTTTTGCACCTCTGCAAAACATCTGAGGATTTGTTTCTATTTTCTGGTGGATGTTTTGCTTTTTATTTATTTTTATTTTTTTTACAGGAATTGAATGACATTTTAATTAGTAAAGCTTTAATAAAAATGGAACCAATAAAAATATAAGATTCAGTGTTCAATTTATACAAGTGTATTTCCCACACAACTCCTCACTCACTACACAGAACAAGTGTGGCCATTTTATTTCTTGGTTGCATAACAGTATGAAGGAGAATGTATATCATAAAGCAAAGTCATAATATTAATTTATTAGATTCTTCCTGTGTGTGTCAGTCAAAACTATTTACATTTCTGATTATAACTGTAATAAGTCATCTTGTAACATAGAGAGAGGGATTGAGGGAAACAAATGACTTCACCCCTCAACCACTTTTTGGCACCATATTATGTCATAGGCTGTGTTTATACACCACACAACCTTCTTATGGAAAAATGTACTATTTTGCTGGTATTGGACGCTTCATTTAACACATGAAGCTAAATCCTATGAATAATAAAACTTTTTATAACTATTTTAAGTGTGTTTTACTGACCCATCTCTAGCGCCCTCCATAGGGGTGAGGGGGGACAGGTGCGGGCTGCCCATGTCCCGTTCCAGTCTGTGGCGTTGCGGCAGTTCTGGGCCAGAGGGTGCGGAGGGGGACAGGAGCTCTGCTGGGGCACTGATTGGGTGATGGGGGTTGCTGGAGCCAGAGTACATGCCTGAAAGACAAACAAAGCTAATTTAGTAAACGTGTCGGACAAACTTCAGGGGCCTGCGCTGTGTTGTTTCTTTGAGCAAATTAAAAGTCATTTCAAGGCAGCGGGATTTTGTTTTGACATCCTTCATCCAATCAGAGGGCGGTGCAAAGTGAAATGTTCTGTGTTTGCGCTGGTTGTAATTTAGGGTACATTGTTTGTACTGCCATGGGGATTGGCCTCGGTTGTCCTTACAGCTGTTTGTTCTTATTACGCTATAATGAAGTAAAATGTTACATATGTTTCAGCAGTGACTTTGAACAGTGGAGCATTTAGGAGCAATAAGGTTAGTGGATGGCCTCTGTGTGTGTGCCGTGCCTTTGGTTATCAAACATGCAGTGGGCATAAGAAACATCTGTGCTCTGCATTGTCATTGAGCTCCTGAGAACTGAATGCCAATAAAACAAAAAGTAATTGAAACAGCTATAATATTTTTATGAATTTTAGGTTAGACTGAAGAGTGAAGACATAATTCAGCAGAATATGCACACGTATGTAGAAAACACTTCATCAGGATAATGGTTGTTGTGACCACAAATACCCAAAATAACATTTGTAAAAATACACTGGTAAGATTTTCCATGATTTAAATCAATTTCTTTGGTTCATATTACTTTTCCAGACTTGTATTGCTCTTGATGCTAACTTTTGATGATGAGTTGCGTTGATAAAATTCAAAATGACATGTTAGCTTGTCTGTTATCTGTTACTATTCAGATATCAATTTTATTGTGTTATTATTTAAATATATTTTAGTTTTTAGTTTGTTTTTAATTCAAAGAGCAAAAACAGAACCCCTATTAGGCGGATTTGAACAGAACAATTTATCAATATCCCATTTTCAGCTGATTTCTTTCCCAGGAAAGCTGACTGTCTGCTGGAGTTACCCTGCCGATCAGACAGGAGCAGATGAAAGGACCTAGAGAGGACCAGTGCTCCCGGTTCTGCAGCTGTTCTCCAGTGGATGTATGCCAAAGCCCAGTCTGACAGCACTCTCAAATAGTTACAAGCTTGATTCATTACCCGCAAATCATCAATCACAGCCTTAAATGTTTTCCCCTTTAGCCCCCAACATCTGCAACCAAACCAGGAAAACACTCGACAAATAATGGCCGTGATTGCTCCAATTTCATCCTCGAAACAGGAAAATGGGATAGTAGTAAGGAATATGCATGCAGATTGGTTCAGGTATGGCTCTGTAGCTTGAGAATTTGTACCACTGTCCAGGGGAGGAAAATATAAGGAAACTCACTAAGCGCTAACATTTTTAAAGGTAAACTATGTATACTTTTCTGGTCGAGGGTCTGCCACCATGAAATGTTTTTGATTTGTCTGGAATGTTCCACAGTATGACATTAAACTCATCTATGTTCATGTGAGACAAGCATATGATGTCTTCAGGCCAAGTTACAGGTCAGATCTATTGGTCAGAGTGCATGATTTTCAAGGTATTTATCATAAAAAATAATAGTGCAAGTTTTATACGATTAAGATTAATGTATTCCATAGTCAATACTGTGGAACAGTAAAGCAACAACATCTTCATGGAGACCAGCCCTAGAAAAGTTACATAGTGCACCTTTAAAGACATGTAAAAGTGGTTAAAATTAGTATTTGTTTTATGAGCTTGTTCTAATTTTATAAGCCCCACCTTTTTCATGTGTAAAGGGTGATTTAACTTGGATACTGTGATTTGGCTCAGGTACCAGTCTTGCTGAGTTCACGTAGTGTAGGAATTCGGAGCACTCAGCATATCAGGAGGCACACATAAACATGTACACTGCGATAGGTTCTTCCTCTTGTTAATTGGGAAACACTCTAATAATGGTCCATAAAACAGAGAGGGGTTTCTCATAAGTCTCACAAACAGAAAAACAACTCTGCCTGGAAGTATGACTCACTTTGTACAAAGTGTTAATAATGGGACACTTGCCCAGTGCACCCCACCTCTTCCGTGCATCCTACTGGCTCTAATACAAAGCCAGATTCATGCAAATGGAGGAGCCCAAATGCCAACCTACAGCTTTTGAATAACTTTACCTCCTTAAACACTTTTCTTTAGAGAGCCAAGTCCTCCAGGCTTTGAAACCATTAACAATAAAAGAGCAAGTAGAATCCACTCAGAGAGAGGGAGTAAAAGACTGTGAGATCTAGAGTGGTATTCTGCAGACAAGGCCTGCATTCAGCATTAGTGATGGTTGCCATTTCAAAACAATAACCGAGAACAAACTATTGACTTTAAAGTATTGCGAAACCCAATCTATCATTACTTAAACATGATTTAAAAGTCACCGCAAATAGCCCCATCTCAAAATAAGAACTGTTAATGTTTAAATTTTTGCATATGATTTAAATAAATCTGATTGTTTCACACACACACACACACACACATATATATGGGATCTGTTGGGATCTGTTGCAGTCACTCCTCCAGTTTGGGGGTCACTGCTCCAATGACCATGGGTACCACTGATGCTTTCACCTTCCAGGCCTTCTCCAGCTCTTCTTTGAGCCCCCCATGTTCCTTTTTCCTGATGTTCCAATCGCTGGTACTGCGATGTCCACCACAACGGCTTTGTTCTGTTGTTTATCCACCACCACTATGTCCGGGTTGGTTCATCTGTATCTGGAAGTCCCACAGGATCTTGGCTCGATCACACTATATATATATATATATATATATATATATATATATATATATATATATATATATGTGTATATATATATATATATATATATATATATATATATATATATATATATATATGTATGTATATATATATACACACACACACACACACACACACACACACACACACACACACACACACACACACACACACACACACACACACACATAAAAATATATATATATTATTAAAGATCACATATAATGCCTTCTTGTGGCTTTAATTTCCTTATATGATTTTGGTCACTTTCAGTATTTCACAATAATCTCTATAATTGGAAAACCTAATTTATTAACTACACCTCCAATTAGGTATTTAGACATTTAGAGCTCTCTTTGCTCAGCCACAGGAAAGAACAATGAGAAAATAAACTAATTAACTGCTTACGCAACGTGAATGCTATGCTAATTGAGCCATATGTTAGTTGTGAGCACAGTTTCACCACAAAACGTGTCCAGTGATGGTTTATGGACTTAAAACTGCACAGATGACGTCCAGATTTTTACCTGTGATGCAACAATTCAGTCAAAATGCCGATTCATTTTTGAAAAGATGCTCAGAAAAGATGACTTTGGATTAATGAAATTAAATGAATGAAGCAAAATACAATGGTAGGTATGTATTTTATGATGGAACAAGGTTAAGAACATTGTCAAAAGTTCCAAAAAGTCAAACATGTGTCTTTTAAGTTAAAACAATTTCTGGTACCACTTTGCAAAACTCAAGATTCAGGCTGGAGACAATGGGTAAGTAAAGCCATCTAAACCAAATGTCATCCTTATCTCATTGCCTTCAAATCATCTCTCACATAGACTATTGTTTAACTACTTGGTCTCTTGCCTGAAACCTATTGAAAACCTCTATAAAAGAGGCCTAAAAATACTTGATAAAAATACTTGATGAAATACTTGATGAAAAAGCTTAGACTATTGGACTTTAATAACATGGTCAACCTTAAAAGAGCTTGTCTAATTTATAAGGTCCTGCACTCCCTTGCGCCACCACCTTTTAAAGGAGTACATTAAATATAAAGACGATTTAGCCAGGACCACACGAGCTACCACCAGAGGTGACCTGCTGATCCCCCACAGATGGACCACCTTTGGTCAGAATGTATTATCTGTCCAAGGTGGGAACCTGTGGAATAGTCTACCGGTCGCCCTGAGAGAATGTCCTACATACAGTTCTTTTAAAGCACAAATGAAAAACTGGTTATGGTCAAACCAAACTGCACTCATCTATAGTAGCAATGTGATTTTAACTGTTCCATAGAGAAATATTTGCATGTATGAGCAAAATATGTAAAATAACTGACTGAAATAATGAGGATTGTGTAATGACTGGAATGTGCAATGTTTTGTATGGTGCAATAATGGGAACTGAGCAATAAGTGTAATTGTGCAATGAGTGTAATGTGCAATAAAGGGAGTGTGCAATGAATGGAATGTGCAGTTATGTGGAATGTGAAACCATGGGAACTGTGCAGTGAATGTAGTGTGCAATTTTTAACTTGACCCTTTTGTGACCCCAGTCCCTGAGACAGCAGATCGAAATTCACCTTTGGCTACAATCTGGTGTATTTACATTCATGTTGAATCATGTCTGTTCATCAATATGCATTGTCCCAGTCAAACAAACAAACAAACAAACAAATAAATAAATAAATAAAAAACTGTCCAAATGCGGACACAGAGGGTAACCAAAACTAGGACGCACAAATGCAACATCTGTGAGACTTTCACTCAGTCATGGGTGGGTGTCATTTCCAGAGACAATAAAAAAACATTGGGGAGCCGAGCTGAGAAGGCAAAAACATGTGCGGAAAAGAAGAAAACTACACTGTCCTTTGTCATTAAAATGGATTCATCATTTGTGTTTATAAACTTTGGCACTGAAGTGGTGACGGTCAAAGTCATCAGTTACTTGAACGGTAGTTAAGGGCCACGCGAGATGAATAAACACAGGGGCTAATGGTTTTCACAGTCGTTAGCTTGACAAGACAAGTTGACAACATGAAATGGCCATAAAATAGAAAGCAAACAAGGTCAAGTATAAGGATGTCAGTCACAAGCCGTTTTGAGGATAAATTGTTGTTACAGTTGTACAAGTAAAATGTGTCAAAGCGGTCAAATAAATCACTGCAGGGTTATTTGTTTAGGCCTGACCAAATGTATATACAGTGATTACAATGGGCTAAAAGCACAAATGACTGTCATACATCTCCAGAATTGATGACATGCCTTTTTATTACCACCATAGACTTCAGATGGCTTTACCAGCTGGGCTGGCGGTCTAACCTCAGTAGTGCAGATATTTTCATTCTTTTCTGAACAGGGATGTTTTGCGGAGATTCAAGGTCACGCTTCAGTTTGAGAAATATATGTATTTAACCCTTGAAAAAAATGTGTACAGTAGGAGACTTTCATACAAACTGTGTATTTCTTTTTTTTTAAACTGCCATACAGTTGTTTTTTTCATGAAGGGGTTTTCTTCAAAATGACATATTGGGATTATAAATTACAAAAAATAATTAACCCCATAGATGCTGGTTTTCATCATATACAGCCTACAGTAATTTTGAATAAAACACATTCATTTCATAATACCTTTTTTTTATGACCAGTGTGACTGCCCTATCACTGTGGTTGGGGGATTTTTTGTTTTTGTTTATAAAGAACTTACACTGGGAGGATTTCATACAAATTGTGCATTTCGTTTTTTAAATCTCCATTAATTTATTAATCATTAATGTTTTTAAAAGATTATTTTTATTACTGTGAGGCCTTAAATTTATAACTCTATTGTTGCTATATTGCAATTTTTTGGCATATACTGTAACTCCATAAAATGAAAAGAAATGTGACATTTTTGCTGATATCCTTGTGCCTGGCTCACCCATATGAACAATCAATGGAAAGATTGAGTTTCTTGCATTAGTTGCTTTGAACAAAAAACTTTTGCCTATGCTGATTTCTCCCATGAACTTCCATTATAAATGGACACTTTTATCTCCACTATAATTTAGGGAGAGAAAAAATGATTTTAGTGCACATTGTCTAACATCAGTGAAATTTGAGAGATCTTCCAAATTGTTCCTAAATGCATGTTTTTGAAGAGCAGCCCATTTTCACAAACATTTCCTGTGCCCTAGACGTATCTCCACATACCACCAAACCACGTCACTTTGGACTAAACACATCCACTGTCCAAACTGTTCATTTGATAACAAATTTCATCTTGTTTCTTAGATATCTTTTGAAATATCATTTTTTAGAGAATTATTAAAGTTAAAATTTTTATAATTTTGATAATCTTTTGCATGTTTGCTTCCCTCTGTTACACTACATGAAGCTAGGAAAATCATTATAATGTTGGTTAAAATATAAAATTTCAAGACCAGCGGGGGGTATGCCAACATGGATTCTCGTGAGTTTGTGAACTCACAAATATTGCAAGAATCCATCTTGTTGTGCAAGGTTATTGGTTTACTGCAGAAAATCAGTAACCAATAAAAAAACTTTTCACCTTGATTTTGGAGAGCAGGGGTCAAATAATGAGATTATAATGGAACTCAACGGATACACAAATTTCTGAAACACGGCCAGTGCATACAAAACTTCCCACATTGCCAAAATTGATCTGACCAGGATGCAATTCACATATGCCTAACATAACATATGAATTTTCATGACATTATACATATATATACATATACATATATATATATATATATATATATATATATATATATATATATATATATATATATATATATATATATATATATATATATATATATATATATATATATATATATATATATAAAAATGTTAATTGTGTGGCAACAACAGAGAGAAAGGGAAAAAAAAGCAGTGACTGTAACATCATCTATACGAAAGTATGACAACTGTGATCACTTGAAGGTACCCACCACCAGAGAAGATGTCCTGGCCCAGTACGGGGGGAGCGTGTGTCTTTGCCGTTGAAGAGGTGCTGAGAGGGGTGGAGTTTTGGAGGACGTGCTGAGAGGGCGCGGAGCTCTGGAGGTGGTGCTGGGAGGGGGTGGAGCTCTGGAGGTGGTGCATGGACAAACAGTCGCTCAGAACATCCTGCTCCAGGTGAGGACACGACCGCAGCTGTCAACAACATATAACACAATAAAAACTACAACAAAGACCCTGTGTTCATTCATCAGATACAGCTGCACTGCCCTCTGAGGCAACAAAAGAATACAACAGTGTTTCAGCCAGAAGCGAGTGCGTATTTTTGTTTTCCTCATTGACCATAACATGATTGTAATGTTAATATGAAACAGTATCTTTGTAACTCAGAATTCATTAGCATTCAGAAGGAACCAGGGACAGAGTAATTCACTCATTTTTGAGTCATGTTTTGGCCTGGAGATCCATAATAACTGCACCAAGTCAGAGCCATGGGAAAATGCTGTTTTCTCAAATCAAACAGTAATAACTATAGACGAGTTTCCTAAGTTCAAAGATAAACAACATGCACCAAACAGGGCAATAGTGATAAAAATGTGATAGTGATGAGGGAAGAATAGGACATGTCACAACAGGACATCACTTTAGGAACATACCGTAATGTGAGCAGACACATAGGTGATGGTGGTTGCACTGTGCGTCAATTAGACCAGTTACAAAACAAGGAGTGTGCTTCAATGCTTGTGATGATTTGATAAGCCTCAGAATATTCATTCTAACTTTGAACCAAACATCTATTTATGATAATGGATAAAAACATATTCAAATATTCCAAACTGTTCCATGAAATGGATTTCTGACTGTCATTTTGTGGTTGGAAAATAGTCTGTTTCAAATTCTGCTTATTTTAAGTACTTAAGATTACATTTTTACATTTGCATCACTTTTAAAAGCACAGAGACTTTTCAAACGCTGAAATGACTGAAGAGTTCTGTGTAGGACTGCGGTTCACAGCTGGCATAATGTATGATATTATTTAACAGTGAAAGTGTGCATAGGTCTGTGTCCTCAGAGTGCACTGCTACATTCGTCACATGTAACTGGGGCCCTGCTTTTCCCCAAAACGACACTCTAACAGTTTTCTCTACTCCAAGAGTGGAGCAAGAGCGTTTGTTTGACATTTGTCCATAACATCTGGCCACTGGAGCATTGTGCATTACAGCTTATTAACAATGCTACACATGTTTCCCTTTACTGCCGAGAGCTCAGGAACACATCATGCAGCGTGCCACTATCCAGCCCCTTCCACAACAATGAGTCCATTCTCTTATATTTACTCTGCTCAGTCAAGAGAGAAAAAGCTGTTGACCAAGAACATACTGTAATGTGGTCACACCAAATCTATCACTGCTTAAACAGTTTTCAAACTCGCCACACCTAACCCACAACTTCCTCAAGTTTTAATAAAATCTCTCTTTTCTATTAGGGGGTTGGTGGGTCCAGTAATGTAATTATTTGAATGTAAAAACACAAAAATGCATTATTGTCCAGGCACAGTGTTTAGGCAGTGAATGTGTGCCAATCTAAAGTATGGATAAATGGAGAGTCAATATGGGAGTACAACATTAAATGTCAGTCAATTTAAGTTTATAATAGCACAGAACAAATTAACTACAGTTCATAACCAGAGATGTACAAAAGATAAAGGAGACAATTAATTACCAAATATACAGTATCAAAAAGTGCAGTTATCTATAAATACATGGTTATACTTGACATAAAATAACCATGTGTCATTAAGAATATTATCACTTTATTAAATAACTGAGGATGAATGACTTTCTTATCTTACCTTCCTACGCACCTGCTGTTCTTTGGCTGAGTGGATCTTCACATGTTTACGTAAAGAGCTGGGGTCTGTGTAGCGCTTGGTGCAGCCAGGGATTTGACATGCGTAGGGCTTCTGCAAGGAGGAATAAAAACACCTTCATTTACTTACTGAAAAATTGCATTAAGTAATAATATGTGAAATGATATGAAGGCAGGGCAAGAAATCAGTCACAGTACAGAATTTTTGAAATAAGATTTGTTTAAGTCATACCTTTGAGCTGAGGAAGGGAGAGAATATGAAGCAGAAGATAAGATAAGAAAAAGAGGTTAAAAGAAAGTTCAAATTTAAGAACAATTACATTTATCTTATATGGTTCTGTTTACAATTGGCTCATAGATTTTTTGGACCATAAAGTAAACAGTGTTAAATTGACTTTCAGTGTGACCTAGGGCTGCACAATATTTATCATAATCAAATCAAAATTGCAATTTGAGTTGGCGCAACGATCAAATCTCAAAAGCAATTATTTAGATAAAGGAATGTCTTCTGAAAAGAACAAAATATCCAGTCTTTTTATAGAAAATAAACGTTAAGACCTCTACAAACATGTTCTGAAATTCATGGGATTCTTGCATTAGTTTATCATTTCATATTTCAGTCTTCTCTCAAATGTTAATGCTCCTGGGATTATTTACAATCTGCCGTCTGAACAGAATTCTTCTTTTTAAACACAGTATTTGTCATAAAAATTTAAAAAACATGTTTCTTTTCCAAAATTGTGAAGCCCTAATTTGCGCGACCATTTGACAATATAGTGTTGCTATTAGAAGTTTGAGTGTGGTAATTAACACCATCAGGTTACATGTACAAACCACTGATTTAATTTAATGTGGACTAAATCTTAAAAGTCAGTTTCCTCAACATCACTGCTCAAGAACTACAGGCTGTAGCTCCTTTTTACTCAAACAACCTTTTCATTTTTGGTAAATACAGGTTTGCCATTAAAGTGTAAAATGATATGCGTCGTTGTTGGCTTTCCCTCCTAACCTCAGCCTCCTCTGTAAATAAACCATTATTATTCCAACCAGCTCACTGCGCCACTCGTGCCCGCCATGTTTGCTTTGTCAGCTTTTGCGCCCAATACAGGCACAACCACGACTTCTGTGTAGAATAAATATCATTAAAGTTTTGAACGTTTTCTCCACAAGTGTTTTGGCAGAGCAGAGAGGAGGCCAGACACACTCAGGGTTTAGACAGTGTTAATGTGAAGTCTTTAGACCTGGATCGCGGATTAGCTGCACCATTTGTCCAACTGTGGAAAGTGGAAGATGCAAAAATTTTTTGTATTAAACAAATTTGTTGCTCAAATATGTCTCTTATTTCAATTTCATATATCAATTTTATTAGGTTGATCACTCTTTCTATAATAGTTTCAGCTGACTAACCAGTCACACCACTATAATAAATAGAGTAATATAACTTTGAGTGGTTAAAATGATAATGCTAATTTTTATCTGTGGACATCATTAAGACTTTGAGGTGGTTTGTGATGTGATGAGTGGAAGATGGCTGACTCAGTCTTTCCTCTGCAGGTCAGAAACAGGCAGCGCTCTGTCCGACCTTCTGTCTGTCTCTGTGCCGAGGCCTGAGTCCAAAAAGTGATGCTTTTATGACCTGTGCTCCATCAAGGCCAAAGCAGAGTGTGCTAACTGACAGACTGACACTGTCAAGGAGTGGAAACAGGCATGAAGACTTGGAACGCAAAGAGAGTGTTATAACAGCCCAGGGCATTTAGTCTGGCCACAAATTATAAATTTTACAATGTACAATTTGTCAGAAAATAAATTTGAGTAAATCAATATCTAGTTTATTCCATTATCATTACTCTTGTGTATTTTCAGCCACTGTTAAAAAGGTCTGAGCAAGCACATGGCACACACAGACCACCCAGAGCAGAAGTCCTTCTGCACTCTGGGGTGAGAGAGGAGACATGAGAGAGGGCGAGGGGCGAGGGGAGGGGAGGAGAGGGGGGGGGGGGGGGAGGGGGGGGGGGGGGGGGAGAGAGGAGAGATGAGAGGAGAGAGGGAGAGGAGGAGGAGAGAGAGGATAAAAGGAGAGGACTGACCGTGTCGAGATGAGTGCGCTGGTGTTTGGCGCGGTCGCTCGAATTGCTGAAGGCTTTCTGGCAGCCTGGGTGCTGACACAGGTACGGCTTCTCTCCAGTGTGACTCCTCAGGTGTATCTTCAGGTTCTCCAGTCTGGAGAACGCCTTGTTACAGCCCTCAAACTGAGAACAAAAGGATAGTCAGACCACAACCCATAAAAATGAATGGATAAATGAAGGTGCATATGTAAAATATCAACAAACATAACTAAACTACTTTTACTTTTTCAATGAAAACAGGAAATGCAATGAGAAACATCCTTAGTGTATTTGCACCTGTCAGCACAGTGGTACTAAAGCAATGTAACACAGAGCATCATTTAAGTGTTGCGTGGTACACTGGACTGACAAGTGACAGTCAGTGTGAACAAAGCCCTGTCCATGCCACAGAGAAGCATCTGATCCCAAGCACTCAGGCAATGAGCACCACAGATTTGTTAACATGTGAATAATAAATGACGCCTCTCGCATATCCACTTCTACACTTCTGCAGAAAACACAGCTGATTTGTGGATGAGGTGGACCTCCTGCAGAGCTGCTGTGTAAGGAGTCACTAAGTGTATTGGTTTAGACCAGAGTGATGCAACAGCACTAAAACTAACATCAAATCTGATGCAGTTATTATTAGTAACCACTCTATTTAGGTCACACTGCCTGCAGCACAAAATTTTAAGTTTAAAGTTAAATAATTTGCCTGACTACAGCAAAGGTATTGGTAGCAACATCTTTATTAAAGTGCACCTTGAAATCACTCACAATGTCTAATTTATCATTCATCATGTTTAGGAGTGGTTTACACTCATTACTTGGACTTTTACTACTGTTAAACTGTAGTGTAAAAGCAGATGACAGTCGTTGTAATAAATTCTGTCCACAAAGGGTCCCATCACATCCAGAGCCTATTGTACGATGACCTTTAGTGCGGGCTGCAGCCGGTCGGGTTACGGCGAAGGAGAGAGTGACACCATTCTTCTAATGGGCCTTCAGCTTCACCTGCTCTCACTGCTCATCAGCTCATCCTCCTTCATTGACTCACAGCACAGCCTGGCTTCTATTCACAGTGGCTCCATTTAATATAGAGGAAACCTAAGCCTGTCATGGCAGCGCCGCGTTGTGTGACCAGGCCTCTGTCTGTGAGAGTCTTAATGTGGACAATTATAGGAGCGCACACAGGGCCTGCAGCAGCTTAAACATGTGTATTACAAACCAGCACTGCACAATGTAAAGCATATGGACACACATGTACACTGAACAGAGATACTTACACAGCACTCATTTGCCGCAATACTGGGATAAACTATATACAATATATTTTTTGATTAAAATATGCCTAAGGAATGACTCATAATAGTATTAATACTGGATTTTAAAAAGTGTCTGCACAGTGCACATTGAGCCCCTTCCTACTCTCTCACCTAATGAACATAATAGTTTGTGTAGCAAAGCTCTACTCAACTTGCAGTGTTGTATCTCATTGTATTATCAGTATTTTGACTCCATTTGTATCTCAGTTTTAACCAAAGTGTATTTTATTATTCTAGTTAAACGGCTAGAGTTAGTGCACTATGTAATATTTTTGATGGGGGGGTTCCACCAATGGTTTGTCTCCATATAGATGATTTTGCTCTGTCAAGAAAGTTCCACAGTATGGAATTAATCTCATCTGTCTCAAATTGATTAAATAACAGGTGTTTTTATTGCTCCAAAATACTTTGAATAGCCTGCATTCTTAATGTGAGAGGAATCACCTCTCCACAGATCTGACCCATAAGTTATTCCTGGACAAAAGCTATGGCTATGCACCGAGCAAGTATTTATTAACACTATTGCACTCGTTGGAGGATTTTGTCATTTGTCTAGGAGTCATGAAAACACACAACGAATACGAGTATAGGAATGTGTAGTCAGAAAAAACACATCCAAGCTTCCATCAATAGACAAACCTTTACTGTGTGGCTTCTGCAAACACTCATGGAAAACAACCTAAAAACTCACACCATGTTATACTGCGGAAATATAATTTTAGTGAGCGCCGCCAATCAAATCATAGTTTGCATTGAAATGAGAGGAACGTCGATGGTGGGAAAGCAATGAAAAATCAGAGAAGAGGAGATTGGACACTGACCATTCAAAACAAACACAGCTATTATGGAATTTTATTTAGTATTATGTCCCTGTAGTGTAACTAGACAAATGCGCTTTCACTCCCCTTTCTGCAATACAAATTTGATGTGAAATTACACTAAGGGGTCCACAGAGGGAACTGTGTTAATCGTGTAGAGCACATTATTACATTGGACCTGAACTAAAGTATGAGGTTTTCCTGCTCACTGAAAAACCAATAGGCAATGCCATCTAGAGACACGGACATTAACCAGAGGCCTGCTTGAAAAATCTTATGCTACAGAAGGATATTATAGCACAGCCAAGTTTGTGGTCCAAATGACATCTTCTTGGGAGTTCAGTTCATGTGAAAAACACACTTCAACACTTCATTTTAGTTTTGTTAGTGTGTGGTTCATTCACTATTGTGTGTGTAATTTAAACTGAATCCTGAGATGTTACTATAAACTGAATCCACTTTTTTCAAATGAATAATAATCAGTTTTATTTCAATAAAATAAAAATGATATGGATTTAAATACTTTGATATTATAGCTATTGAAGCAGTATGAGATCTTTTCATCAGTAGTCATCCAGGTATGATCTATAGTAAAAGAAAAAAAATCAAATCTGTTAACTGGACAAAAAGTTGTAGGAGTGAAGACGTTTCATTGCTTATCAAAGCCATATCTTCAGTTCTGGTCAGATTACTGGTGGACACTGCCTTACATCTATAGTTAGCTCCTTGATTCAGATAGATATGACTGGCTTGGATGAGCAGCGAAACGCTTTCACTCCAACAACTTTTTGTACAGTTGACAGATTTGAATGTCTTTTCATCAGTACATTTATTGATTGGATTACACATGAATCCGTCTTTCACTTTTGTTCCACAATTTTCATTTGATTTAAATTTCACCAGGGAAGGCTCACAGGTGTTTGTAATATCTTTTACAAGGGGTTCCTGGTCCTATAGTGAACATATAGTGCATGTTTTAGTGCTAAGTGTCCATAAAAACCTGCAGACACTGGTATATGTAAAGTGCACGAGAGCCCTGCCACTGCCACACCACTGTGACACCACCCTAACAGTCAACCAGAAGTAAGTAACATGTATGTGACTGCTAAAACGTATACTTTACATGATAGCAAACATACGGACCTCTCTAAAAGTAGCCATTCTGGGACAAACAGATAACTGTAGTGGGTCTGTCACCTCACAGGTCTGATCCTGTCTCTGATATTAGCTCTGAAAACAGTTTAGACAGCACTAATCATTTTGATTGCTTTAAACATGTTTAGTTTTCCTCTCATTGAAAGGTAAATCTGCACAGTGCTGACACTCCTCCAGTCTTTAGAGGAGGGGTCAAAGCTCTGTAAACACATAGGATCACCGCAGGCCTGACATTGCTGAAATCTCCATCAATGATCAGTGCAGACAGATATAGATTTATTAGGTCCACAGTGAACACTAGAGAGGAGAGCTGAAAAGGAGAGGAGCTACATGGGAAATGACTCCTGACTGGCAGCAAAAGGCCGAACAGTGTAGCAGTGTGTCCCTCCTCACATACAGCGCCTCATTAACAACCTGCAGGAGCTGAGACAAACCAGCCATGGCCGTGCTTACAGAGGGAACTACAGGCATCAATACATCTATACAGACAATATCACACAAGCTTAATATTTTGTTAATATTTTATCCCAGATCCATAGCGAACAATTTTTTTTTTTTTTACATATATCCATCATTATTTGGTCCTGTGCAGTAATGTACATAGAGGTTAGTGTAATGATAGTGAGACAAGATTCAGCAGTTAACTATAATTACAATCACAATTCTTCATGTCGCGAGGGCCTTCACAAAAAAGACTTGTCTGGTGGTTTTCTGTTGAGATTTGTTTTACCAAATACATCCAGACTGTGTCACTGCCAAGTCTAACAGACATGACGAGGAGCGAAGTTTTAGTGGCAAATAAAAACATGTCGAATGAAGTGGCAACACTGAAAGCAGCTTGTATAACTTTATACGTTTATAAAAGGCCTTGAGTTGGTTTATCACACAGTGTCCCTCTCTGCTCTGACCAATGAGGAAAACCACCAACACTTCAGTAACTGAGCTGAGTGGAGCTGCGGATGGAGCCACATGTGCCTTTAATCTGCTTGCCTCCAAATGCCCTGTGGCAACCACAGCAAAGAGCCCAAACCTAAATGGATGAAATTATATCCATATGATTCAAGCAGACAGCTACAGAGAGACAGGTTTCTCATGCGCTTTGTCAGGATACAAAATTAAACACAGCTTGGCTCAAACATTCACATTACATAGTTTACACATATCATTTCCACTGTGGAGTGAAACGCTCTTCACAGCCAAACTCATCTGTCAGGAGCAGGCCTCCATTTGAGTCAGATACAGTGTTGGTATTACAGGAGGCAGAGAGACATTTAAAACCATCCCAATTCCCAGATAAACTTTGAAGTTTACTTCATTTTTACAAAGGTCTTATTTTTACCAGTAATTTATAAAGACATCATCAACTAGAGTTGTCCAGATGGCCGTGTTGTCCAGATGTACAAGACTTAGCTGCAGAGCAACAAGTCAGCCAAGAAATAGCTGGGAGGAAGTACTCATGTAAATGACTAAAGAAATGGATGCGGCTGTAGTTTTGGGGCCGGATTGAAAAGTGTCGATGGTACAACAGGAAGCAGAGCTATGATGACTAAATGAGGCTCTATAATGAGCATGCCCAGCTGCTGCTCTGGAGATGGAGGAGGAAGTGCAGAGATGGAGGAGGCCTGGCACACTGGAGCTCGGAGAACAACGGCACAGTCAGGAGCTACATGGAAGCACTTAACCTGCTCCAGTCAAATGTCAGGCAGCCTGCATCACATTAAAGAGCTAAGATGTGATTTCCTCTGGCTGAGCTAGCCCAGGTTTACACCAGGATGAGGAGGGCAAAACAGGGTCACGTTCACATAGAGGTGGGTCATCATGACAAGAGCAAGGGTTTGTCTGGTTACAGGGTATCATTGTCACTGCCATTGCACTTTATTTTAACTTACATTTATCATTATTATTATTATTATTATTATTATTATTAATTTATTTTATTATACAGGGGAAGCCCTTGAGTGGAAGCTCTCATTTGCAAGAAAACCCTGTTAAGAGAAAGAAATACAAACATGTAATAAACAAGAATTCAACAAAACATGTACAATTTAAACAAAAGGTTTCTTCCATTAAAATTCTAAATGTTTGCATGGGACCAGTCGCATCAGTCCAAAGGTATCCTGGAGCATGTTCCACTTGTCAGGAGCAACAAATTGGAAGGCAGCTTTTTAACTCCAGACTTTACAGTCAGTCTGATATGCATTTGTGGGCAAGTCTGATAGTTCATAACATGAAGTTATGAAATTATAGTGACGATAAATGGAGGGGAAGTTTGACACATAGGGCCTTATAAATAAGCAAAAAACAGTGTAGTTTTCAGCAAGCTTGTAGAGTAAAACTTGGAGAAAGAGATACCTATCACCAGTTATAGAGCATAGGCATGATAAATGCCTTCACAGGTTTTAAAGTTGTAGTGGAAGCATGCATGTAAAAGCATGATGTCTCAATAATCAAATATGGACATAATCAATGATCACAAAAGATACTTCCTACAGTAAAAGGAAAAACAGGACTTATTTCTTATTTCTAAAAAGTCACTTTTGCTCCTTCTTCCTGGTAGGGTACTACACATGAACATTAAAAGAGTGTCTGGTGTCTATCCAAATACTTATAGCCGGCCCAGCCTATAAGCAGACTAAGCAGCTGCTTAGGGCCCCGAGGCCACCAGAGGGCCCCCAAGAACCTATACATTTAAATAGAAAATAATATTTCAAATTTTATTTAGCACAGGGCTTGTGTGTTTATCGCGGCCTAAACATTTGTTTTGTATCTATAGTAGCAAAATAATTACTGCTGCCTACATTTATTTTTGTGCCGGACATAGGTGAGGGCAACTACAAAACATCAAAATCCACCAGAGACAAATTCTCCTTAGGGCCCCCTGAAAGCTGGGGCCGGCCCTGCTTATAGAATCAGTACTTTGTGTGCATAAATATAACATGCTTCTACAGTTATTTAAATATTGCAGTAGTTGTCTGTGTACCTGCGTAGGGATTTTTGAAATTTGCATTTTTTGCTATAATCTGGCATATTTACACTGTGTTTACTACAGATGTACATTAATATGCGCGGTCCCTATCAAATAAATAAATAAATAAAATTAAATAAACCTCAACATATAATGGCAAAGTAAAATAGTGAATACAAAATATCATAACTGACTCAGTGTTCGGGCTCCTGCAGCTGGGATAATAAAAGACCATTTTGTGTGTTTATTTAGTTTTAAATGCTCACTCTTTGTGATGGTGTGCTTATTCTAACTATCCTTTTTACATACAATAGCCAATTAGAGGTCAATAGAGAGCTCCCACTGCCATGCCCATTAGTAAGTATTAGCATTAATTATAAACCTATTCAAGTAACGTGAACCTGCCCTCTAATAGACAGTCAGCCCGGTTATGCAATGAAAAACCTAAACATGATCTGGCGCCTGTACTGATGTTACTGGCAGTCAATACGGGCTCAGTTTGACGAGGCTCAGAGCTGGGGCATCCTCTGACACCAGCGCTTCAATCTGTCCTGCACCTTTCACTCTCACCTGCCCCCCTCCCCCCAGAGGCACTAAGCTCCTCCGCCTCCAACACACAATGGGCTCGTATACCTCGATGTGGATTTTATATCGCCTCTATTAACAAATGACAGATCCAGTAATGACAGTAACAATTGATTTAAGATTGGACTGCTCTGCTTTATAGTCTTTTTGTTGGACTTAAAAAAAATGTTGTACTAGATCTAAATGGTAATACCTGTCTTTTATATAACCTCCGTAGTCAGGGTCTACTGCAATTTCCTTTGAAAAAAAAAGTCCTTTGAAAGTTGTTCATGCATAAAATAAGTCTTTTTGTTGGAATTTTCTTTGGACTTTTGTGGCTGTCTGATGCAGAAGCTTCTGGTCTGGAGTATTTACTTTGACTAAACTGATTCAAATTCACCACTAACTCCTTCAAATGTCTTCTGTCTTCTACAAAAACATTGGGATTTTGTGTTATTTCTAAGTCCTCTTGAAAGGAGTGATAAAGAGTTGCCTGGCCAACAAAATTCTAGTTGAAAATGAAGACAGTTTGTCGGTTCACTAGGCAAGATGAAGAGTACTATACTGTGTCGTTCAAGGGTGACTGAGTGATAGGACAAGAGCACGCCAATATGGTCAGTACCTATGACATGCAAGCATGCAAAAGCATAGACTGGACTGACTTTTCTGTGTAAGGTTTGCATGTTCTGCCTGTGCTTGTGTACACTTCCTCTGGGTCCGCAATCAAAGCAGATTAATATTTTCACATTACAGGTTTCAAAAAATTCTTGTAATGCACTGTCTGAAGTGTAATGATTCAATGGGTTTGAGATTTATACATGCTCCCTACAGAGTTATTAAGTTTAAAAAAAATGTTTTATTGTTCACATAAAGCAACAGTTGACACAGCTGTCTAAAGGCTCACGACTGCGTTAGTGGCAACCCAATAACTCTGACGTGACAACAAATAAACATTGCAAAAGCTTTGGAGTTGCCAAGCCAAATAGCTCAATGCCAGAAGCGCTATAGAGTTCAGACAAAAACATGCCAGTAAAATTAAACAATAGGTCACAAATGGCATTTGAATCAACACAGGGACTTGAGCAAGGAGCAGGGGAAGAGAATACATTTACACAAGCCCCTCTGGAGCCCCACCAGACCGCAAAGGCTCATGGGTAAAAAAGAGTACAATGTGGTTTAAGTGTGAGGTGCCAAGGTGCCCTAAGATTTGTCCACTCCAGCCTGTGCCAGGTTTGTACTCTTCCCAGCACTCTGTGGTTCACAAAGTTGAACTTTGACAGTGTTTAATCTATAACAGGACAACTGATAATCCCAGTTTATTAATCTCTTTTAACATTAAATAGCAATAGGCCAAATTCATGTTATTGTGCTCTTCTACATCTATTGGGTTTCGCATCAAGGATCCACATGTCCACTCATGCCCAAATTCATAAAGCAATGTATGCAGATGTGTGGCAGTGTGTTGCCCAAGGACACAATTTAATAATAATAATAATGCCTTACACTTGTAATGCGCTTTACAGGCTTGTCAAAGCCTCTCAAAGCGCTACACTATAGTCATTATTCATTCACTCCACACTCACACGCACATTCATACACCAGTGTACGCAGACACTGGGGGCGAGGTGGGTTAAGTGTCTTGCCCAAGGACACAACGACAGCATTCATCTGTGAGGGCTGGAATTGCACCGCCAACCTTCAAGTCAGTGGATCTAACCACTCAACCAATGATGTTTATGTAGAGACCTTCGGATCAGTGGACAAACACTCAACCTACTGAGCTACTGTCGCCCCAACACACAACACAATACACAACCAACCGTTAGAAATCCTCTATCCTACCACTCCAGCAAGAGAAACAGCTGGGCTGCGGATGGTGGGTCATATTTTATTTATAACTGTACAATGACAAATTCATTAAAAGTTCTATTGTTCTTTAAAAAATAAATAATAATTATAATCTTACTTCTTCCAAAATTAATATGAGCATTGGCATCTCTACACAAGGTTACGATGCTCCTTTCACTTCCAAAAGGGCTTTAGACTCCGACAACTTAATAAAATGGATAAATAAATTGATATAGCTGCAAAACACTGGAAGCTGATATGCCAGTTGCTCCACTGGCTCCACTGCCTTTACAAGTCTTAGAGTCAACAAACGAACATATATTTCTCGTCAGTTGCCATAGTATGAGTGCTGAGGTTGGGTTTGTTTTCTCTGCAGTGACACAGACCAGTTTCACCAGTTATGAGAAGCTGTGAGAACAAAGAAAAGCAAACGGGATATGGAGGGACTTACAGGCTTCTTGCTTCTACTGTAATTCTACTGGAATAACTAAAGCAATCTGCTCCTGAGCCCAGTATAAACCTTTTTACATCGATGTTAAAGTGATTCAGAGCTGAACAGACGCAATGTGAACCAGATGTTTTTAAAGGGAAAACAAAAAGTTAGCAGGCTTTTTCTGGAGACAGTTAGACATCACTGGGGTGTAAAACACAACGGGGGAGAGGTAAATCCCATCTTAAATATCAGGCTCTGTGTTGCCAGATCTGCTAAGTTACACAATCATAAACAGGACAATAAGAGTCTGTAACATGTCCTTAAAAGTCCTCAAATGAGACCGCAAACTTTTCTGTAATTTGCCTGCCCGCTGTAATCATCACTCATTAGTCTAGATGTGGTTTGGTAAGGTCTTGTTTAAATAGACAATTCAGTACATAAGTCTTAGTGAGGTGTGAACAAAGCTGTTAACTATGTGCTTTAATCATCTGAAAGTGTTGGGTCATTTTAGGCCACAGACAAAATGCCACAAGTTGGTGTGCATTATGATAATTAAATCTAGTTTTACCATGCTGTATATTCATGGGTTTCAACTTCCTGTTTACATGGTGACTTTTATTTTGTTGCTATGGCAACAGTGCTATTTTTCCCTCAGGCTGAAACCCATGAATGACTTAAGTGACTCCTCAAATACAAATGATTTGTTTGATAGGCTTCTTAAAGTTTTTTTTTGTTTGTTTGTTGTTGTTTTTTTTCTTCTTTTTTTATACATATATTGCGAAATGTGTCTTCTTTCAAAATGTATGTTGCTACTTTTTAACATTCTTAATGCAAACGACTGTCCTGTATAATAAAGCCTACTGGCAACATTTTTGTATAAACTTGATATACTACTGCAGGTGCCCTCAGTACTTTTCGGGTCGAGGGTTCTACACCTGTGGTGTAGATTGGCGTCAGTAGCTCAATTAGTAGAGTGTTTGCCCGTCGATCCGAAGGTTGGCTCAACCAATGATGTAAAGATCATTGGTTGAGTAGTCAGATCCACTGTCCCACAAGTTGGAGGTGTGATTCCAGCTCCCACAGATGAATGCTGTCATTGTGTCCTTGGTTCTTTGATGTAAAGCGCTTTGAGGGCATTGAAGGTCTATAAGGCATAGTATATAAAAATGTGACCATTTACTATTTAGACAGCTTTGTGAATGTATCTACTGCATCTCCATTGAGACAAATAGGTGATGCCTTCAGACCGAGTTACAGGTCAGATCTGTGGAGAGTTGACCTACTTAGAGTAAGAATGTGTGTTTTTGCAATTAAAATGCCGGTAATTGAATTAATGCAAGATAGATACATTTATATGAAACTTCAAGCAAAGCCACAACATTGCCATGAAGACAAGCAGGTGGCAGGACCCTTCCTGGTAAATGTTACATAGTAGATCTTTAATGTATTGCTGTTCTTTAAAAAAAAAGTATGTTGGAACTCATTTAACAACTTAAACTACATTCCCAAAGTTGATTTGGACTGCTCAGTCTATCAGTCATCACTCTCTCACTTTGAACTGTCCATCCACAAACCAAATGGAGGCTTTGACGCTATAAACACATACAAATGTTGGAAAGCCTCACACAACCTGGACCCAATACTGGATATTGTTTGTTGACAGAAGATTCAGCAAATGATCCAAATGTGGCTCAAATTCAATACATTCCACATGACTAATGCATAATGCTTCATGATGAATTCATGAGTCTTTTGGGGTGACATCATGGGCTACACTCATTGCCTGGTTTGGTCTGGACTGGTTTTGCTCGCTCCAGCTTTCACGTCTTTTCTCAAACATTAAATTAAACCAGGCACCCAAACCACAGCACACCGCGGCGCATAATTTAAATTTGACACCCCAAGCGTAAACATGTCTTTCGCTACATAATTTCTCCATACTTCTCTTAGTGTTTATTTTGCACAGTAGCGGCTCAGTTTCTCTTATATATTAGCTCTAGGTGGAGGCGAGACTGGCGGGCTGGGTGGAGGAGTGCTCTTTGTGGCCTGTGGCGTTCAAGAGCTGAGTAAATGTTGGACTTGTTTTGCTAGAGGAGTGGAAGATGTGACAGCGCTGAGCAGTGGACAGTGTTCGGGAGACGTGATACAGCTCTGCAGTATAAATAAACATCTGTAGGATCTCACACACATGTTGTCCACCTATGTTACATAGGTATAAAACAAGACAAGGTTTGATCACAGGTACAGTGGAGAGTGTGCAATGACAACATACTGTATATAATAGTGTTGTTGCTACAGTTTTCTAATGGATGATGACTTTTTTTTTTCTTAGTTTTTATTTTGCAGTCATCTTTAACATATTAGAAATATGCTCAGTAACCCAATTTTGAAATTTTAAAATATGTGAATATTATTATAATGTCAATACTTTTCAGAAAAAAAAATACATTTTCAACATATAAATCTTAGTCTGCCAAGTTACAACATAACTGTGGCTCTGAATTGCTTACTTATTTCAGGGGATTCCAAAACATATAGCACATATATTTCAAGGTTAAATGTTTCTTCTTGACTGACCTCTTGTGGCTGGACTTACTATGTTTGGATATGAATGGGCTCTTCAAATATCTTGGATCTGAACCACCACCAAAAAACTTTCCTTATTTTCTTGGACAGATTAAGAACAAAACTCACTCACAAATGCAATTAATTAAAAAAAAGTAATTGCATAAGAATACTTTTGGTTACAATTCAAAATACTACATTTCCTACAGTCAGTTAAAACATTGGTCCATGGGGGTATTTTCTCTCAGCAATTTTCTGCTTATCTTGGAGTCATGGATTATGATATACAATGTATTTGAGTCATGCAGCTTGAATGGATTAGTGTGGGGATATCCACTTTTCCAGACCAAGAGTCTATTAATAACTTAGAGTTTATGGTGCATAAATTGAAGAATGTCTAACCCTCCTGACCATCCTTCTTCTGTTAATCTGGCTTATCTCCAGAGCACAACCTGCCCCTCTGCCCCTGCACATGATGGAAGGAGACCCCTTTCTTTACGTATTTGTAAATGGATCTGCCTCAGTAGAAAAGGTTAAACTGATTAAGGTTTTGGATGGGAAACAATAATGACACAATCTCTGTGCAATGTATAAGAACCGCAGCCCTAGGTCGTCAGGTTTCCGATAGTGAAGCATGATTAAACGTAAGGGAAATGGGGAAACTCAAAATATGGCATTCCTGACAAATGAAGTTAGACTGTATCTCATGTAGAAAACCCTGCTGCTTTGATACCTGCTTATCAGACGCAAAGTAAGTCAGGCATTTGAACTTGTGGTGGGTTCTGTAGTGGGGTTGCTGAAATAATATATAGCCCTATAATGTAGTTACTATTTTTTTTTATCTATAAAAAAATGTCTTTCTTTCCCTTTTGCAATCACAACAGATTGCTTATTGTAAATTACATGTTTTATGCTAATCTGTACTAGGGAAGTATTGCTGAAACAAGACCTCAGAAAATATATTTGTTTATGAGTTTACTTTTGTGACGTAGTGAAGTAATGAACCGTAACCAAGGCAATACTTGTCTGTGTTCTTCATGTGCTTCTCATTTATTATCTATTTTAATTGGGGCAGAATAATCCTTGGTTGTAATGTTTGATGATAAAATGTTGCGTGGGAGAGAGTGAACAGATGAGATTTGGGATGGTTTAATGGCAGCAGAGCACTGCAATACATTAGTACAAAAGATTGACTGGAAAACTTTTACAGGCTGACAAGGAGTTGGCCTGATCTGCTCAACAAGGAAAACAAGCAAGACCCATCCATCCAGGCCTTTCATTTGGATGCCAAAACAACAGCTGCAGGGCCCGTCCAACAGCAGTTTCATCATACAAATATGACATATGGATAGCATTGTGTTAGCATTAGCATGACCACGGCACTATTGCTGCAAAAAGACCTGGGAAAGACAGAAGATTATGAGGCTTGTAAAGATATCAGACTTACTATAGGATCAACTTAGCTTCAGTGATAGATTGACGTGAATAACATTCAAAGCAGAAAAAAGTCTTAAAGACTATTATTACTTTTTGTCCTCAACTTTACTGGATAGGAGAGTAAGTGTGAAATGGGGTTTGAGTGAGAAAAGTGAGGAGAGACATTCAGTAAATTGTCAGAATATCACAACACTGAGGCCAACACAAAGCCTAAAAGGGGTTTTGTGATCACGTAAGTTCTTGAGAACCAAAAAGTAATTTTAGGGGTTACATTTTGCCTATTGTTTCCTACTAAAACAATACTAATCTGAAGCGGCATTTTTTTTTTTTTTTTTACGTAGTACACATTTTGACTTTTGAAAAAGCTAAAAGAATCATTGCAGACCTCAGTGTAACAAGTACTATCAAATGAACCTTAAACAGGTATTTGTGTGTTAATTGATGGTCTCTGTTTGTGGCTTGTAAGTGCTTTAGACAGGCTTCAGGGCTGGAGGCTGGCGCAGGTACGAACACATTAATATCAACGTCAGTCGGCAGTCGCACAGAGCCCAGACAGCTCCAGTTTCAGGCGCATTCAGAGGAAAACTCGGGTCATGTGCCCTACCTCACTTTTAATTAGCTAATGGCACTCCCTGTTTCATCTCCTCCATGTCTGTGCTGATTTCTCACAAAAGACTCCATTTACACGCAGTGTTTTTGACTCAGTAAGTCTCGCTGTCTGCAGCTAAGGGATGTCGGCACTCTCTTCCAAAAAGCAGTCTAGTAAATCTAAATATATATGTTTGCTGGTTTCACACTGAAGAGGAAATTCCATGATACACATTTTTTTTCCAGAAAGAGTAGTCATCCAACTTTCCTTCAACAAGTGTTTTGATTGAGTGTCAGTGATGGTGGGTCTTAGGGTGTCTGTGGTGAGAGAGTTTGGACGCAGCCGTGAAGATCCTGATCTTGTCTTTTTTCATTTGCAAACAAAGAGGAGACACTTTATTATTAAGGTTCATTTTTATAATTAGCAAACTTTTTTTTTGTTGTTTTTACATGTACGGCCAAATAAAATATTACAGTATTAGTCATTTATAATCCCACATCTGCAAGTGAATTATGCATGTAAATGTATCATGTAAAAATAAGTGTGACAAAATATGTCTATTTATATAGTTATTTTCTAGTTTAAAATATGAATGTTATCTCCAGTGCACTATAACTCCCAAATCACTGTTTTATGAATTGCTTTTCCCTATAATGTAAACTTGGAGTTGTTGCCAAAAATAAGTGATTTAACAGAAAGCCAATAAAGCAACGTACAGCAGCCTGAGTCAAGTAAACCTCTTCACGCACACACTACATGAGATGTTCTGACCTTCGGCGCTCACAGCCTACAGACACATCAAATCCACTGGAGCGACCTCTGAGAAAACAGAATAATATCAAAGTCTGGGACCATGTCAGGGATACACTCACTGGATATATTTTTAATATTTAAGCAGACACCAGCAAAAATGTAATAAACTAAAACAACAAGTGAATTAAGCATGAAACACAACAGGATATTGCAGCAAGATTAAGTTGTTTCCTTTTTGCCTGTGTCCCTCAGCACTCGCCTGCCCGACACAACAGCCTAGGGCCCATTTTAATTGGAAAAGGAACCAACAACCATATAAATAACTTCTAATCAAGATGCTCACATGTTTAACAAGTGCCTTTCTAATGTAATGTATTTCTTAAAATATTAGGCAGTGACAGGCGCATGTGGAGCTCCGACTACGACTTCTTTGTGATAATGACTTATTCCTGCCAAGAAGCAGCGTGGAGCAAATTCAACGCAGCTGTATGAAAAAGATATAAAGTATCGGATATAAGGGCAGAGAGAAGGCAAGGGACAGAGGAGAGATATATTATGTTTGGACAAAGGGGAGTCGTGCTTCGGAGCGACCGGAGGAATCTGCTGCTAGAACCAAAATAAAGGATTAGTCCTGGTCATTCTGTGGTTCTGTCTCATTGGTTTCCTCCATAAGAATTACTCACATTCTTGGACGCTTTTGGATGTCTATTGAAAAAAGCCGTATGAGCTATGCCATAAAATACATTAAAAAACACATTAAATAGGGTGGGTAAACATTAGACTTATATATACAATATTTAGCAAATTCCCAGTTCCAACTATTTTCTAAGTGTCCTCCCCACTTTTCACCCCCATTTCACGCGATACTGTCCGGTCCAATAAAGCACAAGCGTAAAAATCCCTTAAACACATAAAGAAATTACTAAGATCGAAGGACTAAACTCTGAGACTTCCAGTGAATACTGAATAGTTACAAATAAATCAAAGCAAAGATTTTTTCCTAATTACATCACAACTACACTGCCTGTTTTCTAAAGGAATTCTTAAGCAAAAATATAATAATAACTGATAGACACAAACATCAAGTCACTACACATATGAGAACATAGTGAATATATTTTCTCTGACCTTCCAATCTTTAAATTCCCACATCAACATGCAGTCAGTGCCTGATGAGTGTTGACCAAGCCCGAAAGCCTTTCACTTTTTTGTTTACGTTCTGCCGGATGTGGAACTGTGCAACCTACCATACAGTATAACAGATCAATACCTTCTATGTTAGTCTTCACTGGAAACAATATTATTATTATTATGTGCCTCTGTGTGTCAAAAACCAGGGTGAGGGGATTTTAGTGCCTGGAGCGGAATTGTACAGGGCCTCTCATTCACAGAGTGCAGCCGTGCGTCCACACTGAGCTCAAATTGTTCAAAACTCACATATGGTAAACATCTCCAAAAAACACAAATATGAAACAATAACTCATTCATGCACCTACAGTAAACCAAGCAGAGAAGAGGTAAACATTCACCAGTGTTTTGGCCGTCACAATTCAACTAAATATGACCAGCCAACAGACCACTAGCATTTAAAAAAGCATCTATTATGTTTTGTATTACAATGAAATCATATTTTAAAGTACATTTTCAAGGTATTTTGTCAAAAATATTTATAAAAGAAACTTGTGAAAGATGATGGTTTACTTCTTAAGGAAAAACACATTTGAGATAAAGCAAGTTCGGGGGAAGGATTGCAGACTCGTTTTTTTATAACTAAGTTTTGGAATAGATCCTGAAACAGAGGAGCACAGTTTCTGACAGAAGCTTTTGGTAAAACTGTGAATTGAGCAAGACTTGCAAACGTTGCTGGCTATCCCTCTGTGGCTCAACTATCCAGACTACTACATTTCTCTGACTGTTTGGCTTGGATATGAAGCCAATTCACTTAATACTTGTGGGACAGCTAAACATTTAAAGCTCCCATTTAAAAGGATCAAGTGTAGGCATTGTTTAGTTATTTTAACCATATGTGTTGGCTTTTCATGATCTGAATCCCTTCTCCAAAAACACAGCGCTCATGAAAATAAACATGGCTTGGCCCTACACAAATTGTGGACTAATTGTGTATTTGGACAAAATCATTCTTGAGGTTCGGGGGCTTTTTCCACTTTCTGGAGGACGCAAGGGAGTGACAGCTTGACAGTGATTAGTGTGTTGACTTGTGCAACTGGAGACTTACCTGTAACAAATACAACCTCAAATGTATTAAAACTGGCATGGCAGGGCAGCTGACATCTTCTCTGCAATTTCCACAAAAAATACAATCTACTATCATAACAGCGAAGCTAAGAAAGGTTTTGTGGTGACAGCCTGTTCACTAGTGCAGGCCTGTTTAGGACATCATGTTTCTTGTGAGACACACAGATATATTGTGAATTTGTGTGAATGTACTGGTGCCACAAGTACTGTGCTGCTTATGACTCACCATGCACTTGTTGGGCTTCTCTCCGGAGTGTACCCTCATGTGAATCAGCAGCTTGTAGCGAGCGTTGAAGGGTTTGTAGCGGCGGATGCAGCCGGCCCAGAAACAGGTGAAGTCTTCTCCTTTTCTTTGATCGATGTGCACCTTCTCAATGTGCCGGACAAGCTCCTCCTGCTGTTCATAGGCAGCGCTGCAGTCGATCCAGCGACACACCTGTTTGTCACTAATAGCTCCGATGGTTAAATCCTCGCGGTCTGCCTGTCTGTGGGACCCAGGAGGGGCTGTGGGGGCTGCTTTATGTCCCATGGAGGAGGCTGGTGCAGTTTGTTGGCTCTGATGGTGTAGCCCCCCAGGGCTCGGCCCCACGTACTGGTGCAGGTGGTAAGGGGGTGGCATGGCAGGACGAGGGGGGTGCCCAATTCGGCCATTTACATGATGCTGATGATAGTGGTGCTGAAAGAGCTCGTCTTCGCTGGGAGTAAAATCATCCAGTGGTTCCTGCTTCAGAGCAGCCCCTGACCTGTGGGACACCTCCATAAGAGCCTCACTCTCTGAATGTAGTGTCCCGGGCAACACCGACCCGCTAAGGAGTAGACCCAGTCCATCTGCACTCCCCTCTGCGCCTCCTGCCCCCCGCCCCAGATGCATGGAGCTCTGCTCCTCACACAGGGTCTGGCCCTCAAGGTCCACTGACGACACTGACGAGGAGGAAGAAGACAGCAAACAGGAGGCAGGGGATGACAGTTGGCACCTGTCCTGTCCCGGTGCAGGCTGGGGGCTTCGCTGAGGTGGGGGCTTGTACAGGGTGTCGTGAGAGCAGGATGCAGTGGGAGGAGATGTGGAGGAGAACCCTGTGCTGGGGCTTGGTGAGAGCTGGAAGCCGTTGCAGGAGACCATGGACATTTGTGAGGAGCAGATGTTTGGATCGTCGATGGCGGTGGCGGCCGCTGCAGGAGACGCTGTGGCTGCGGACTGCGAGGCCAGGGACAGGCAGTGCCTCTTCAGCCTGTTAGGACCCAGTCGCCGCGCTGAATGATGGGAGCCCGATGGGGACAAAGCCAGCGGGGAGGAGCCATCTTCATTATTAAAGGGCTGTGATGCGTCTGCTGACACGGCAATGCTAACAGCGTTTACTGTACGTATGCTACTAGCACTACAGCTAACCTGTGGCCCCCCGGTCAGTTTGTCGCCTGTGGCCCCTAAAATGATATCCTCCTTTAAGTTTTGATATCCAGTCTGTGATGCACTGGGTCCCATGTTGTAGCCCACTGAAGTCTCTTGTTTGATTTGGTAAGAGAGAGGGGAGTGAACCCCATTGGTTCTGCACAAACTGGGAGAGGCCACCAGCAAAGTCCTGGAGAAGTCCGAGGACGCTCTGTGCAGAGAGACAGGCAATATGAGCGGCATTAGTTTGAGCCTGATGACAGACATGACAGCAGGTCCTTCCCACCAAGAGAGGGCCCTCCGCTCCCCCCTCTACAATTCCCATTCACCTCTTAAAAACTACAGGTATGGCTATAAATGAACACACAGATACTAATGCTAATTTGATTATGCTAATATGATATGAAGCAGTATCTGAACAGTTATAATGCAACAGGAAATAAGCTATTGCTATAGCGACCAATTTAAAAATGTGGGGTGGTGTACAGGAGAATGACTGGACAGACTGAGAGGCCACTGCTGTGTGCCTGACAGGCTTTGATGACAGGAAGGGTTAAATGTGGGTATAAACAGGGAGTCAACTGTTTTGGTGGCATAATTGCAGCATATAAAGGGGTCACCATCTACAATACTGTGTATTATGGTGGGAATCTTTGCTTCGCTGAATGGAAGCCCCCGGTCATATTTCTCCATGCGTTGCTGTGATCTTCTACATAATCATTGCTGTCAGTTGGCTCATTATGGATTTTGTGCAAAGCCCCTGAGTGATGTGAGAAGAGCTCTCCTTTCTCTGCTTGGTCCCATGAAGGACGTGTCTTTGTCTCTGCACTGAGCAGAGGGAGGGACCAGCAGACACTCACTGTGTCTTCACTGTAAGTACAGACCGGACCCTCCGCGTCACTGTTTCAGAGCTACACTTCCTGTTTGATTAAAAATACAGAGACATATAAGTATATAAGTCTGGGAGCTTTTCACTGAGAGGCTGAGGGTCTATTAATTTTGACATGACGCAGCAAACAGCAAGTGGATTAGTTGAATGTAATTGCTGTCCTCTGCTTTGGTGTGAGAAGAGTAAGCAAAGATTTCCATGGCACAGTATGTGTTTCAGAGCAAAGATAATAAAATCCACACTGAACCTGTTTTGTTCGTAATACTACACCCATCAGAACATTTTATGAGTAAAATAGAAGCTAAATAGTGAATAGTGTGAGCATTAAAAGAGACAGTTGACCTGGAGTCCGGGTGCGGCGCGTCGGGCAGCAGCAGCTCAGGCCTGTCGCACTGGTGGCTCTGGGGGAACAGTAAGTGAGCCCTGTTATCCCCTCCATCCTTCTCTATGCAGTACGAGCCATTGACTGGGACACAGGGACAACAAACATGTTAGTACAGAATAACTATGCAACAATAAATATGAACACTCTTAGGGATATATTATATAATAATATAATAATATAATTATAATAATGGATAATCGTGACGATGACTGTTCTCCATCCCTATCTGTATGTGCCTTGCAGAAATGCTGGCATTTTTCATCCTATAAGCCAAACTTAACTTTTCTTTTATCTTTTGCACCACCAATAGATGTGACAATATAAATACCATTGTCTGTTTCTCTGTGGCCCTGGACCTCCTGCATAGGGTGGGCTCAGTGGTCCCCACTGAGCAGATGACTGCTGGATGTGAGTGAATTACACACCACTTAACGCACTTTTATGTCCAAAAGAACCAGACAAACTAAATGTGAGTGTGTAATTTAGAGTCTGATGTTTGATTTGGAGGACACAGACGAGGAGGAGGCTAAACCACTTCTGAACTTGGTAAGATGATGAATCATCTGAACACTTAACTATAACTATAGGCCTATACTTCTATCTTTCACAGTCTCAGACCTGGGATGTGATAAACAGGAGGCTAGAGGGCTCCTCATGAATTCACAAGACATTAGTCTGAGCTTCCAGTGAGACGCCTGACAGACACTGTTTAAGATCATATTTGTCTAATTGAAAGCGAAACTAACTTTGTTTGTCACAGACACCCAAAGCACAAATCTGGCTTTGACTCTGTCACCACAAACAGAAGGGAGATCCTGTATGCTCCGATTCACAGAGGTGGTCCTGGAGGTTGTGTCTCTGCCTGCCTGTGGTGAGCGTCCTCTGCCTCCTTGTCATTGAGCATTCTGTCCATTTGAGCATTTGAGCTCAGCGCTCCTATGGACGGACTGACCCTAGCCGTTCTGGACCAGATCTCTAGAGCCTGGGTTCCATGCTCCAGCAAATGCCCTATACCTGCTCTAATCGGAAATGACTGAACTAGATCCACCTGAGGTCCTACTCTGTCCTTCTGAGGAGGTCTGTTCTAACTGTTCTTGGCCCAGTGCACCAATAATGAGTGCATATTCACACAGCATTTTGGTTTGACATTTGAGTTTATCCCACAAAGATACAAAGATGACCAAATGAATGCTGATCACTATAAACCCCTGTTTTGGTTTTAGCCTAGTTTCTCAAATTGCTGGCCTTGACTGAAGAGTCAATCTCCTCTTGGTGGGAAAAAATTACGTGATTTTCATTTGCACAGAAAATTAAATTTTGAAAAGCGATTAAAGGTTTTAAAATTTTATATCAATATTTGCAATTAATGAATTAATCCTTTGAAATGGGGGTTTTAATTCTAGCGTCTTTGGCTTGTTATATTTACTCTGACACAAACTTGGATGTTGTAGAACCAGCTAAAGTCCATGTAAGTGGTCTCTCTGGTTTAAAAATGATGTAATGTGTGATGAGTGTCAGTTTGGCCTTCACAGTCCAAATGGAGAAAACCAACACAAACAAAGTAGCACCATAAAATGTTTAGGAAGACAGTTTGTCGCTGAGTGACATAATGCACCTGGTCTTTCTCTGAAACACTCAGGTAAATTTTTTCCTAATAATAAGACGATGGTAACTACTCTTTTTCAGAATAGAAGATGGCTGATTGCCAGGAAAAAAACACATTGTAAATGGGAAAAGCACAAGTCAATCCCAGGACAGTGATTACACGCCTCTACAACAGAGCAATAATGCAGGCATTGTTTCCCAGCACAACTTTCTGACAATGAAGTATTCACTTGGCCGCCACTCTATTGCCACAAAAATAAATACAAGTCTACAAAGCTGTAAGATCTACAATTCATTAATCACCTTTAACCTGGTTTTATTGATTATTATTGTGTTATTAGAGTGTGCTTAATGAGTGTTAGAGATCTTGATCCTTTTGCCTTACACAATTTGTGCTTGAGTGGTTTAAGGCTTTGCAACATTAACAGAATCAGTCATGCTCTGCTCAGGGTAACGGCCTCCATTACATATGGTGGCTTGGCCAGGACCCAACAGTAAATTCAGTTTATATTGAATGTGTGCCACGGTAATTCAGCGTTGAACTTTTCATTGTGTGTTAGAGCCGAGTTTGATCAAGACATAGGCCAAGAGACGGGGGACAGAGGGGAAATGTAAGGCATCCAGAAATAGTGACAAAAAAAACATGAGACGGTCAGGCTGATATAAAGTGTGGATAATTGGAAGGAGTGCAAGGTTTTATGTTCACCTGTCCACACATTATCAAAGTAAATGGACAAAAATGGAAAGTACAATAAATTATGCCCAGTTAATAAGAATGCACATTGCAGATCGTCCTGAATCAAGTTCAAGAATAACCGAAACCTTGTGGCTACAGTTAGTAGCCTTCAGAAAGCAGAGATTTTGACCCATTAATTTTAAAACTAGTTAGAATGGAACTATTTTGTTTCAAAATGTATATGGATGGACCTTTCCATTAAGTAATATTGGCAGAGATATTGACCTTATACTGCTCAGCCCACTTTTGCCTCTAAATGCTACTAAACTGTGCTTTCTTTGTGGTGGCACTTCCGGTTATGCGGGAATCCCATTCAATTCAATGATTAATTTAAGAAAAAGATTCTAAGAGAATTTAAGAAAAATCTGATTAAAAGTAGGTTGATTTGTGTAAAAGCCCCATGCAAAATAATAGTGTGACTGATGATAGCATGGTCCACAGCAACATCCGGAATAAGGTCAATAAAACAAAAAGTTTACGTCAAAATGTGCATGCCTTGTCAATAGGTGATTATTTTAAGGAATATCTTTTGCTTAAAATTGAAATGTTTATCATATGCTTAAGATTTGGTATTTTGTAGGCACTTAGTTTACAAGTGCACTACTGTGACCACTTATGGTAAGTGGTTGAGAGCGATCAGGGTGGCATTACATTCACAATTCATTCACAA